>JAGDQP010002182.1:24418-108581 GCA_022664845.1 Lepisma saccharinum
GTCTAGCTGTGTGACCGGCCCATTTCCACTTCAGCTTCTTCGCAGTCTTGATTACATCCTCTACCTTTGTCCACCTTCCATCTGTTTGTCTAGCTGTGTGACCGGCCCATTTCCACTTCAGCTTCTTCGCAGTCTTGATTACATCCTCTACCTTTGTCCACCTTCCATCTGTTTGTCTAGCTGTGTGAACGGTCCATTTCCACTTCAGCTTCTTCGCAGTCTTGATTACATCCTCTACCTTTGTTTGTGCGTGAATCCACTCGTTTGTCTTCCTGTCCTTCCTGGTTATTAATAGCATGTCATTTGCCCTTTCGTCCATTGCCCTTTGTGTGACTCTCAATCTTTGAGTCGTTTGCGCATTCAATGTCCAAGTTTCACAGCCGTAGATCATCACAGGTAAGACACATTGATTATAAACTTTACGCTTCAGACACATTGGTAGTTTGCTTTTGAAAATAAAGTGTAGTCTTACAAACGTACTCCACGCCATTTTACAGCTTCTATTTACTTCATCACTCAACTTAGCATTCGATGTTTTAAGCTGGCCTAGGTAAACAAACTCATCAACTATGGCTATTGTCTCTCCGTTTATCTTTATTTCCCTTTTTGCAGCATGTTGATTGTATATGACCTTTGTTTTACTTAAATTCATTTTAAGGCCTATTTTCCAACTCTCATTATTCAGTTTTTCCATTCTGGTTTGTAGTTATTCCGCATTTGAAGCAAACAGGACTATATCATCAGCGAACCGTAGGTGATGAAGATATTCGCCATTAATTCTAATTCCAACTTCATGCCAGTTTAAATTTTGGAACACTCTCTCCAGGACCGCACAAAACAGTTTTGGGGAAATTGAATCTCCTTGCTTTACCCCTTTTTCAACTTAAAATTTTTCAGTTTCTTGATGTAGTCTAATGACAGATGTGGCCGTCGAATAAATGTTTCGCAGTAGCTTCATATACGCATTTTCGATGCCTAGATGTTCGAGTGATTCAAGAACTGCTGACAAGGGGACCGAATCGAAAGCTTTTTCGAAATCTATGAATCCCAAACATAGTGGAAGTTCATATTCATTCGTCCTTTCCATAACTTCATTCAATGTTTGTATGTGGTCCATTGTGCTAACTCCACGACGGATTCCGGCTTGTTCCCTTCCCTGGTTAAAATCCAGGTCCCATTTAATACGATTCAAAATAAGTTTGGTGAACATTTTGCATAGAACTGACAGGAATATATATATATATATACACACACACACACACACAGAGAGAGAGAGAGAGAGAGAGAGAGAGAGAGGAGGTAAGATATGCAGTCCCATTTTCCAAATGGGGTTTCTAAATCAAACCAATCATACTAAATCATTCACATGAAGCTACTTCAAAAACATCACAAAACGGCTTCTTAGCTGCTAGTGAAAGTTCATAATACCCTCTGCTAATTGCGGGGATCCCTCTGCTAATTCGCACACTGCCCAGAAGTAGGAATATCAGAATCGGGTACCTTACTGCTAAGAAACTTAGCACAAGTGGGCCGAAAGGCTTTTTATTTAACAGTAAATCTCTCCTAAAGTTCAAAATATTGCTACATTTGTATTATCTTTATGGTTAAACTGCACAAATAGGAAATAGAACGCGAAAACAATTTCCAAATTACAGAAAATGGTTTAAAATAAGATCTTCATAGTATCTTTCAAAGAAAATACCTTTTACAATGTGTTTTCTGTTTTAAAAATAATTTGAAAATCTCCTGAAATTCACCACTTAACAACATATTTTAATACACATTAGGAAGCAATTTTAATACAGAAAAAGGTGATTGTGTTTAAATAATTTTGACAATAATGTTAAGAATTATTTCATAGTTTTGCTTTTTAAAAATTTATTATTTGATACTTTTTTTTAAAGTCTTACTTGGTGTTTTGAAAAGAAGTAAACGTTTTTTCTAAAATAATTTGATGTATCTGTTTTTAACTACTTAGAAATAGTTTTCATTATTTATTTGTTACGAAAGTATGATAATTACAACCGTAGATTATATTTCATAGATGAAGTATTTTGTCGGAAAATAGTAGCATTGCACTGAAATAATACAAAAAGTCCGATTTGTAAAATTTGCAGTAGTGGACTAGTGGACTGTATAGCTGCCAAAGATGCTTGTTTAAAATTTCAAGTATTTCCTTTATATATTAGCGTAATTTTCGGATTGTAAAGGAAGTCTAAACGAGATTTACGCTTTATAACTATTATAGTTCATCTATGATCTTGACAGGAACGTAGGCATGTTACAAGGTTCAACCGGTGAGCTGTCTGATAACAGCTTAGGGAGAGTATTTCTGACAGTGAGACTCACTCGACCATGACTTATACAAGCTGACGTAACTCGATTACCCATAATCCCTTTCAGTTCAAGTGACGGCTGGTGCATCTTTATCCACACCAATTTATTGAAAGTTCTCAATAACATACAGTTTGAAAAAAAAGGTAAAATAGACAAGTGGTTTCGATCCCGTGACCTTAAGCGCGGAAAGCCACCACTACATTAGAGAGTCATTGCTTTTTAATTTTACTTTTCGAATAGATCTAGTATTACTTGCTTACACACACACACAGACACGTTCGCACTGTTCCTTTTCTTTTCTATTTCCTTTTTTGATTTTCTATTTTGCCCGAGCTATTATAACACATTCAAACGTCTGTATCTTATGAGAATTCTTTTGCAATATATCTCCTCTTCATTGCTGCCACAGTAACTTCAAAATTAAGCACTAAACATGAAATACGTTTGGCAGCAGCCAAATTTTTCATACGGAGATTAGTTTCCAATGTTCTCACCACTGCATGGGATTTACTTTCTTGAAAGATAGTACATTTACAAGACATTTCCTCCTCATCATGGGTAATATCGACTTCAACACATACACTTTCTTCTTCTGCTAGTTCAGTGAAAATATTTATGTCTTCTTCAATGCCCTTACTTTCCGTTTCCTCCATGTTTTTGTTTTCACCTTTAACAACATTATCCATTTCAACACATTCACTTTTTACCTCTAATAATTTTGAGGGGCTATATAATTCCATACACATTTTTGACATACTTGAATCTTCGGTTCCAAATTTTGTGTCCATACAGATTGTTGAACTATCAGGGACTTCTGTTGTCTGTTTCATGTCTGTATTTACATGTAAGGTATACACACTGTTCTCTAAAGGAACACTTGAGTTTAATATAATGGCATTGTCTGGTTTGTTTTCAATATCCATTTGCACCAGTTCAGTTTTCACTTCACTTGGTATTGCGGTCATGCATATATTTGAAGAACATGGGACCTCCATTGCAAGTTTTGTGTTTGTAGTTACAGACTGGGAACGCACATTAACAGCATAGGGGTTTAATAAGGATGGACTTGGTCTTTCTTCAATATCCATTTCCACCAATTCACTTTCCATTTCATTTTGTTTTGTAGACATGTCTATTCCCATGCATTTTGTTAAAGAACAGGGAATTTCCATTACAAGTTTTGTGTTTGTATTTACACACAGGGGGTACATATTAGTAACACTTGGCTTTAATAGGGATGGGCTGGCTGGCTTTCTTCAATATCCATTTCAAAAAATTCACTTTTCGTTAGGGAATGTACACTGTTTTCTAAGGGTACCACATTTAAAGCGTTTTTCACAGTTACGTCACTTTTCATAAACAAGGAGGGACTCTGCGACCGCTTTTCAATATATGATAAAGTTTCAGCAAAAAGTTCCACTTCATTTACTATATTTAAAAATGTGTCACTAGATCTGCTATCTTCTTCTCCCGAAAAATCCATTATAAATGAACAAAGTTTCCTATCGTCACGAAGACACAACACTGTTCAAAGTACTTAATTTCTTCAATTAAATACACGTAATACTGCACAGCATAATCCTAATACAGTCTTTTCAATCTTAAACTCCTTCTGTCTTTTCTTTCAAACTATACACCACTACCAACAAAGTTTCTATTCACACTGACTTTAAAACAACACAAAGAATCATAGGGTTTATACAGCAATATTTTTGTGCCCAAACACATTCATTTTAAAACACTTCTGCGCAACTCACATCTCTAAGGCTTTTATTTCTTTCATTTACGTCAGTACTTCTCCACTATTTTCTTCCTTAAATACACCAAGTAAAACAACCACGAATCCAGTCCTTTATTCACAAAACTGCATGCAATTTCTCCAAGTACTTATCATTTCTAATTATTTTTATATATGTACACAAAATCTTTGAAAGTGTAATGTTATTATCGGAATGCATCTGAAAAAATATTTCATAAGTTTCCTTACAAGTACAACGAAGTTTCTCACACAATTTCTCCCATATATTCCTTACAAATGTCAATGCAGTTATGCTGAGCTGTGTCCATAGGAGTATGATTATAGCATTCTATACATGATAGTGGCAATGCCAATTTCCAATGGTCTATATTGCTTATTATACAATCAGGACTAACTTCCTTAGTAAAACATTCACAGACTGCCATTATGTAGTTTCATCAGTACCTTGGTTCGACTCCAATTGTTGACCACCTTTAGAAAATTTGTTCACCAACCACAATATGTTGTCTCATTATAAATTATGTAACTTATGTATCCAATAAAATAACAACAAAAACAAATGCTTTAAAGCAGATTTCCACAGCTCAGGTACCCTAAAAGTTCCACAAATAACGTGTTTATTTTAGTCATTCGCGTTGACAGCAATATTCATCTTTAGATGGCTTCAACAAATATTTTATCTAGCACAAACTATCGCTACTTTTCAAAACTTTTGTTATGTTTTCTTAACCTAATAGGCATAACGTACCTACATAGAAAATTTCAGCTCTGTAGCTTAAATGGTGTACAAAATGGTTTTTAGGCGGCCATATTTATTTAAAGATGACGACGTTTCAAAAAATTCTTACATTTTCGTGATCTACTCGTCAAAATATATCTTGATACCAAGTTTCAAATTTCTATCTTAAACGATGTGCAAAATGTTTTTTTCGTCTGCCATATTTATTTAAAAATGACAACTTATAAAACATTTTCTTATATGTTTGTAATTCTTTTATACTGATCAACGTTTCTACCAAGTTCCATGTCTCTTGTCATAGCCGTTTAGGGTGTGTATTTTCTCAAAAAATTAATTTATCCACCATATTTGTTTAGAAATGGCGACTTATAAAATATTTTGTTATATGTTTGTAATTCCTTTGTACTAGTGAACGTTTCTGCCAAGTTTCTAGTTTCTAGCCTTAGCCATTTAGGCTCTGTATTCCTTCAAAAAATCATTTCGGTGGCCATATTTGTTTAATGATGGCGACTTTTGTACAATTTTCTCATATGTTTGTAATTCTTTTGTACTAGTCAAATTTTCTACCAAGTTTCAAGTTTTTATTCTCAGCCGCTTAGGCCCTGTAATCCTTCAAAAAATCATTTCGGTGGCCATACTTTTTAAAGATGGCGACATTTGTACCGTTTTCTCATATATTTGCAATTCCTTTGTACTAATATATGTTTCTGTCAAGTTTTGTGTTCCATTCCTACCCGATTAGGTTGCGTATTCTATAAAAAAATCACTTCGACGGCCATATTTGTTTAAAGATTGCGACATTTAAAAAATGTTCTTATATTTGTTCAATCTAATAATGGCAATACGTCTTCATATAAAATTTCAGTTTTGTAGCTCAAACAACCTGCAAAATAGATTTTATGTCGGCCATATTAGTTATAAAATGGCGGCTTTAAAAAAATCAAGGGTAAAATCAAAATAAGTGCATTTCCTAGCTTAACAAAATAATAAATAATGCATTCACGTTTCGTCATGAGGTTTGCGTCCTGGATCCAAACTTTCTCAAATTTACCCACGCTTTCGGAAGTTTTTCAGTTCGAGTTTAGTCAAATAACATTTTATTCAGTAAAATCACATGTTCTTTTATCTCAGTTTCTGTATATCTCCCTCTCAACTTATATTCAACACTTGCGCAATTTACCAACGATTTCGGAAGCTTTTCAGCACAAATTTAGACAAACTACATTTTATTCATTACAATCTGTTCTTGTTTTGGTCTGTTTTTGCATATCTCAATACCAACTTATATTCAACGATTCTGCTCGTGTTCATTATCTTTCTGTAATTTACCAACTCTTTCGGAAGCTTTTCTGCGCAAATTTAGTCAAATTACATAGGTGCAACTAATATAAGCGCGTTTCCTAGCTTCAAAAATCCCTATATTCCAGATTAGTTTCAATAAGATACAACAAACGGCTTAGTAGACGGCCAAATGTGTGTTAGTCCAATATATAATTATGTCATAAGGCGACATTCTGCCATCAGCATTATTCCTAAAACAAACAACTAAAGTCTTCACATATATATTTAGTAGTCAGCATTAGTCAAATGTTTCAATACCAGTCCAAGTATAATCTTCTGTAACCATCATCACTATACCGCAACAACCTTACGGTCAGACTTTAACTAATGGATCTGCCGCAAGGCAAAATGGATCTGCTACAATACAATAAAATATAGCAGTTGCAGTAAGTTAAACATTAAGCAATGGATCTACCGCAATTCAACAAAATCTAACAGTTGGAGCAAGTTAAACTTTAAACATTGGATCTGCCGCAACGCAACAAATCTCTGTCCATTCTTTTCATACAACACAAGTCAGCAAAACAGTTAAATTCATGTCAGTTAGTTAATTGTTAATCAAGGTAATGTAATTACTAAATATATTTATTTACGTGTCATATTCTTTATGAATTAATTTCATAGTACAAAAATCGAAGCAGTCTTCATATTCAAAGGTACTTAAAGTTTCTTACATTCATGTCTCATTGTCATCATTAAGCATTCAAGCCTCATAAATACGGTACTCTCTTTACCTATATTAAACATTACCAATAAGCACTTCGTGTTTTCTTTTTAAAATATTCATTTATGTTTTTTGATCTCAAGTATCAAAAACTTCTTTCAAAATCAATTTCCTTTTTGTATCTTCTCATCGTTCTCTGCTTTTTTTCTTTTTTCTAAACAAATTAATTTTTATGTGTTCTCTTTTTCTTCATCCAAGAAGGGAAAAAGCCTTGACGGGTAGTACGTTTTTGTGTTGCCAGCCAGGTAAAGGGGTGAAATTAATTATTACTATCAAATTGTCTGCAAGGTAGAGGCGTCAAATTCGTAATAGAAAAAAAACAACATACCAAGGGGGCGTGCAGTGGGTGTGGTAGTTGTTAATCCCCGTAGTACGTTTAGCAAATGCTACTACTGCTTTAATTTGCCTTGCGTTAATGATATAGTAAATCGATCTAAAGAGAATCAAATGTTTCCATTTAACATCCCAAAATATTCATAACTGTCAGAGCATAATCAACTGTATTCTTACTACAAGTTAACCGCGTCTTAAGTGTACCTATATCGAATATCAAACACCGTTTGCTCTACTTTTCTCATTACACTTCTCATTATCAAACACAACTGAAGAGTTACCACAAAACTGTGAATTATCAAATGTACTTCCTTCTTCCAAATTCATACAAGATAACTTAATAGTCAATTCAGGATGCCTTAACATCCGCTTAAGATGTCATGGTAGAGCTTTGTTTCCTATTTCTAACTCCAGGAGTTTTTAAGAAAGTTTAAAAAAGTAGAAAGATCCCGTATCCTCAATTCTTAGAACACAAAAAGATTTCAGGTGTTCATATGATTACATATAGGTACATTGACGAACTAAAGTCCTTAATTTTGCTTCAGAAAAATGCGGTTTAGCTACATAATACTGCCGTAACATCCCGACATTTCTCCTGTAAATTTTGAACAGCCGAACGGAATGGCACTTAAAGTTCTTTTTTTTAACATCTTAGCATACATTTTCTTCATGATTTTATATTATGATTCCGTAATGAGCATTGCTTGTACTGCTTCAGATTCGATCATTTACAAACTTAGAAAACTGTTTTCGAAGCAATTACGCTACAAAATTTTTACTTCGTTCAATAAAACTGTTTTACCTATATGCAATAATCACGGATATCTTTGCTTCAAGTGAAGAAGTTGACAAATTTAAGGCATCAATTGTCAAATTTTTCAAAACTACATATTATCCTTTAATGAAAGCAAAGTTCGAATTTCACTACCAATTAGAGTTTGTCATCACATATGAGAAAGAGGAAGTTGTTTTCAACACGTAAACAGAAATTTAGATATTGGTAAATTTTATTTAAAAAGGTGATAAATCGGGCTGTAATTACCACGGAATCTCGTTACTCCCAACATGTTACAAAGTATTGAGTAATATACAGCTAACTTGCCTAAGTGTATACGCAGATAAAACAACTGGAGATCACCAATGTGGATTTAGGAGAAACATATCCACGTTGGAACAGATTTTCACCTTGAGACAAATCTTGAAGAAGAAATGGAAATTCAATAGGACTGTTCGCCAGCTATTAATTGATTCTAAAAAGGCTTATGATTCTATTGAAAGGGGAAAGTTATACATTGTCCTGGTAGAATTTTAAATTCCGAAGAAACTTGTTCAACTCGTAAGGATATATCTCAGCGACCCCATAAGCAACGTATGGATAAGTAATAATATGTCAGATAGTTTCAAGATTCGTAACGGTTTGAAACAAGTTGATGCCTTGTCACCACTACTGTTTAACTTTGTTTTAGAATATGCGGTTTTAAAAATAAAAGAGGACAAAAAGGCACTAACGTTGAATAGTGTGAATCAACTGTTTGTGTGCGCGGATGATATAGATTTAATAGGGCAAGATATGGATGCACTAAAAGTAACAGAGATGTCTTAATAGAAGCGTGTGATGAGATAGGTCCGTAGGTAAACACAGTGAAAAACAAATACATCATAACAAGCCGATACACAATGAATAACGGAAATAAGTACATAACAATTAAGAATGAGGACTTATAGAAAGTAAACAAATGTAAATACTTGGGAGCATAAGTAACAAGCAAAAGCGAAGTAACGGAAGAAATAAAAGTCATTTAGTATCGGGGAACGCATGTTCTATTCAGTCCAGAAACTTCGCGATTAATATCAAGAAAGTTGAAATTGAAAATATACAGAACGGTTATTCTGCCGGTAATACTTTACAGTTGCATAAGTTGGAGTACGACCCTAGCAGATGAACATAAACTGCTTATGTTTGAAAATAAGGTTTTGAGAAAGGTATCCGGGCCGAAACGGGACGAGATGACCAGAGAAAGGAGGGTACTGCATAATGAAGAACTTTACGGACTATACGACAGTAGTGTATTTTATTTTTCTCGCAGCCACCCCCACCGATATTTGAACACCTGGGCCTCATTAATCTTAATTTTGATAGGTTCCAGGCCCTTTTGGCCCTGGAAGTCATCTTGTGGTCGTCCCCCACCCTCCAACCCTGCTTTACACCTCACCCCCATTTTCAGAACATCGTGAGAATTTTTTTGGGGGCGTCACCATTTTGATAATGAAATAATATCTCAATTATGAAAAGTAAGTAGGATATGACTCGACAATCTTCAACTACAAGAAAAAGCAAGGAAATATCAGTTGATAAGTAAAAGATATTTAAAAATCCAACTTGATTGAAAAATAGAATATTGACGGAATTAAATAATTAATCACAACCTCAATATACATGATATTTGGCAGAAATGAAAGACGAGAATGGAAGATTACTTCTGCTAAGGCGTCTCATAGTGGGGCTTGAACCAATGTGTTTTCTTTCGGAAATCTACGTACGACACTCAATATTTCCTTTAGAAATCATGTGCAAAAATGACAATGTTCTGTCACTGACCGGCAGTGGAAAAATAGATGAATTTAATTTTGAAGAGTATATATTTAAAAAAAAATAATACCTTAAAATTGATTAATCTTCGGTATGGAATATAAATCACACATCACTAAGACAAGAAGCCAGCCTCTAAATAATTGTTTAAATGTTATTTTAAAACTGCTCTTATTTTTTTTATTAGAAGCACAGCGTGTATTTCTCACGGTGATGCTCCCCTGAAGACTAAAATGTAAATGGGTGGAGAATTGTTTTCTTTTGACTGTTTGTGGGAGCGGCGAACATGTGATTTGTAGTTATGTAATGTGCGAAGACACTTTTTCACGGGGCGGACATCCGCAGTTGATATATGCAGAGCGTGGTTCATGGGAAGAGTGAAGCCGGAAGCACTTCGTTTTCCCCGATACAGATGTGATGTTGCGACGGGGTCTGTACGAAGAAAGAGTTGGTCGGAAATATCTTGTAACTGGGTTAACTTGTAGGTGACAATATCCTCTAAATAATTGGCGTAAAAGTCTGGAAAATAGAAATACATTGGGGTATAGGTAAGTTCCTCCGCGTACGACGGCCTGAGAACGGAAATATTAATGCTTTTTATGACAAATGAGAAGGCTGTGTCTAGCAGAGATTTCGTGGGAAAGCTTATACTACCCATCTGTTACATTTTAGTCAGCGAGATAAATGGTCCATGTGCAGGGTTGTTAAAGAATTGTGCCATGGGAAAGATGGAAAGTTCATTTGAGAAAGGTTTCAATTTCTTATGCGAACGGAAGCTATGATTGTGTTAGCTGCATTATACCGGATATTGCGATGAAACATCTGACTGTCTCGACATATGGGGGTAAAAAAAAGAGAGAAAAGGAGGTAAAGTGAATCATGTGAACCAGCCCAATAATCGTATCGCCAAAAAACCCCTGACATTTTCCCAGGATAGGCGCCGGAAGTTGCAGGGAGGAAACATCTTGAGACTAGCTGATATATACAACCCTTAAACATACAGACATAGCAATTCGCAGTTGTATCTCCTTGTTGAGAGTGTGTTATTATTATTCTGGGTGCTTTTGAGATAGAGAGAAGACGCATATAGAGGTAGGTCTATTAGTATTATACGTAACATTATATACGTTTCTTTTGTGTACAAAGAGAATATTATTATCATTTTTATATTGCAAAGTAATTGAACTTTAGCGTGTTGCTAGTTTAGTGAGAAAGTCTTGGCGAAGCATTGGACAGATACTAACTGGCTTTGAGCCCCCCGAGTGACCATTCCGACTGTGCTTTTCAGGCTTTTTTCTCAGTAACACTCGATAAATACTATAATGATACTTAGAAACTTACCCCCTAATCGTTGATTTTTTTAGTTACATCAGACAAATATTGGAATGGTATCTTGAACTTAACCCGTTGCCGACTTTTTAAAAAAATGTTTTAGCAATAGAAGCCTGAGACGTCTAAAAGCCATAAATAAGATCCAATTTTGTATATTTGTTGCTTGATTATTACAAGATATGTATATGTTGTGAACAAACAAACTCAGGATGTAGTCTTTGCGAACTTAAATTAGAGTTACCGTAGCTCAATTACTTGGTAATTGACAAGTCGTAGAAACAATCCCTGACTGTGACTTCATCGGGATTTTTACAGTCATATAAGAATAAATAAATAACAGGATGATGACTTTGTAAGTCTGTTGGATCTGTGGTTTTGAATGTTTTATTATTAACCACAAAAGAAATAATATAATAGCGGCCGTTTCTCAGTGGTTTTAAAATATAATAAAAACGCATCGCGGGCTTCTCCTTTAACCGAGATTGTCTCAGTTATAGTAATGAAATAGTAAAATACGAGCTGTAACTACTTTGCAAGGAGTTGTGGAGCCGATCGTAGCTCTGTTGCTTTGGAAGCTGGCGAAAACAACTGCAGTGGCTGGTCATTTTGAGTACGATTTTTCTGGTTGTCTTAGCCGTTTAAAGCTAATACACAGCAATGGTGATAAATATAGTATATGGATTTAAGCAACCGTAGCTCAGTTGCTTTGTTTTCGAAAGGTTTTTTGGAATGAATCTAGTGACTAGTGAGATTTATTTCATTTTTATATAACAAATAACATAACGATGGTTGCAGTTACCTTACACAAATCCAAATGGCTGTAGTTCAGTTCGAAATACATAGAGTTGTCATGTGAGAGATTTATTGTTGTTGATTTTTTGGTGTGTATTCAAAACAAATGATATAATCGCATTGGCCCATTAAAACCAAACTCGATCGTGGCCTCGTGCATAGAATTAGCTTTACTTTCGGGAACTTGAGATGGTGAAACATAATAACAAAAGACTAGACTTTAGATTCTGATTTAACATTATATTGCATCCTAGGTTGACCTGAGCCTAAGTTGCCTAAGGGACACAATTGCAAACTACATTGCATACAAAGTTTTACGAAAGAGTTTCCGTGATAGTCTGAAACAACGAATTGTATATTAAGATGGTACTAAACAGGGATGGTTGAAGAGAGGCCCTGGTGCACCCTTCCCTTTTCGTTTCACATCTTTATCGGCCATAATATCAAAGAGAAAATTGTCAAGTATTCAGAGCAAATGTTTATAACACACAGCTCATTGGAAACTAGATATAAAACCATATTTTGATGTTTGCAAGCAGAACTGGCCAGGGGTGGATTGGTGCCCTCTCTTGCAAAGGGGCCTTTTCCTTGAACTTGGGTTGTATATGTATAGAAAGCAAATATCTCTAACAAAAGTGAATGCAAACAGAGTATGAAAATGTTGGCGTACAGGGACGGGTGGTCCATTCAGGGTGCCCCTCTTTTAGAAGAGCCCTTTTTTAAAACTCGGCTTGTATATGTCCAGAAAGCAAATATTTCTAACAGAAGTGAATGTAAACTGAGTATGAAAACTTTGGCGTCCAGGGGCGGTTGGTCCATTCAGGGTGCCCTCTTTTACACAGGCCCTTTTTAAAACTTGGTTTATATATTTATAGAAAGCAAATATCCTTAGCAGAAGTGAATGCAAACAGAGTGTAAAAAACTTTTGTGTACAGGGGTGGTTGGTCCATTCAGGGTGCCCTCTCTTGCAAGAGGCCCCCCTCCCATTAAAACTCTGCTTATATATGTATATAGACTAGATTAATATAATCATTACATTTCAAAATAATAATATCTTATTGTGATATCATGCTATTCAAAGAGTTTCATAAAGATACAATTGAATACTGATATTTAAAGACCAGGAAAGTAGAATGGTGGAACCAAAACCCAGCAATCTTCGAAATTTGCTGCCAAATGGATTCTTATATAGAAACTCAGTCAATACAGAGATGGCTTTGCAATACAACCAGAAGACTCTTTCAACATTTACTTTTAAGTATATGAGTTGAAACATTATTATACAGCTAGGTTTGTGTCTCTTCATAATCGCGAAAGAGTTCTAAATAATGATTGGAGGTTCCAAATGGAGTATTTTAAGATTATATTAATGAAACGGCGAAGGCTAGGAAATACAAAATAATGATATTTGGCTATTGAAGTTTATTGTTCAAATGTTCAAATGTTGAACTCTTATTGTTCAAATGTTCAACTCTTATCTACCATTACATATGGTATCCGAATATGGAAAAAGAAAAGGGGTCTGGATTTTGAATCTTGATGAATGTTGGGAAAATGTCGGGAAGGATAGGGAATTTGAAACATTTCACTACTCTTTTCATCGCCTAAGCCCGTGTAAGACTTCAGATCGGGCGTCAAGATATGGAAACAGGGTTAAGAGTTTGACTTTTAACTAATGGAAGAAAAATGAGGAGAGGGGATAGCGAATGCGGAATAACAATACTGTAGTAGTGTATCGTGGTGTCAAAGCTTATATAAGACTTCAAATATAGCGTCAAGGGGATGGAAAAGGGTTCAGATTTCAAGTTTTAAATAATGATATGAAAATCTTGAGAAGGGATAGGGAATACAAAATAAGAATATTAGAGTACTATATATCAATGCCATAAGCCGTTGGGGAGCCTTCAAATATGGTGTCAAGGGGGTGGAAAAGGATTAAAATTTTGACTTTTAATGAATGATACTAAAATGTTGGGAAGGATAAGGAATACAAAATAACAATATTAGAGTACTGTATATCAATGCCATAAGGCGTTATAGAAACCTTCAAATATGGCGTAAAGGGGGGGAAGGGTTAAGCTTTTAGGTTTTAACAAATGATATGAAAATCATGGGAAGGCATAGGGAATTTGAAACAATAATATTTCGCTACTCTTTTTTATGTGTAAGCCCGTGTAGACTTGAGATCGGGCGTCAAGACGTGGAAAGGGTCAAGAGTTTGACCTTTAACTAATGGTACAAAAATGAGGGGATGGGGATACGGAATACAAAATAACATTATTAGAGTACTATATATCATTGCCTAGGCCTTGCTAAGACATCACATGGTGTCAAGGCGCGGAAAAAGTTTAAGATTTCGACATGTAGTGAATGATACGAAAATCTTGGGAAGGATAAGGAATACAGAATAAGAATTATTTACTAACATATATCAATGCCATTAGCCGTTGGGGGCCTTCAAATATGGTGTCAAGGCGCGGAAAAGGTTTAGGATTTCGACTTTTAATGAATGATACGAAAATCTTTGGAAGCGATAGGGAATACAAAATAACAATATTAAGAGTACTTTGTCTTGATGCCAAATCCTATATACGACTTCAAAAATGGCGTCAAAACGTGGCACATGGTTAAAATTTTGAGTTTTAACTAATCATACGAAGATGTTGGGAGGTGACAGAGAATACAAAATAAGAATCATTTACCAGCGTATCTCAATGCCATAAGCCGTTGGGAAGCCTGCGGGGTGTATGAGAAGTGAAAATACCAAGTTTTCAGAAGCAATCCAGACATACAACATATTTTCGGAGAAACACAAATTCAATTTGAAAACCTAAGCAATATGGAAGGCAAGGATGCTTATAACAGTCTAGTCAGGAACCATGCGTTCAAAAATATGAAAAGGCTTACCCAGTTGCCTCTTTTGCACTGACTGACTAAAAAAACAAAAGCGAATCGCAATTCGTAGGAGTTGCGCATGCGCATTGAGTATTGTGACATCATGGGAGAAGGCGATGGTTAAAGCGAATCCGTAGCAGATACACTTGTGCTGAGCTTAATGACCATATGGTTGCCATATGTTTTTTTTAGAGGAGATGGAGGCAGGGTGACTGTCGCCTCTTATTTCGGGTGCATGTGAAGCGAATACACGTGTGTGGAACTTAATGATCATATGGTTGCCATATGGTTTTCTTAGAGGAGATGGAGGGAGGATGACTGTCGTCTCTTTTATTTCCGATGCATATAAAGCAGATACACATGTGTGTACCTAAATGACCATATGGTTTTCTTGAAGGAGTTGGGGGGATGGTGACTATCGCGTCTTTTATTTCCGGTACATGCAAGGGGGACTGCATTCCGAGTTTGTCTGTTGAGTAGACTAGACGTCAATTTGCTGCTCTCTGATATTAACTATTTATCTCCTTTGTTTCCAGATTCTGGAATTAATATTCACTGATTACGATATTATTATTGGATATCCTTGAAAATAAGGAAAAGCAAAGTAAGTTGAATTATATTTGTGTCATGTTAATTTACAGTTTTGACTTAATTCTTGCAAATGCACATGCTTAATGATTTTTAGACCATGAAAACAATCCATCGGACTAATGAAAATTCTTAAAAGAAAAGGAACGGCATTTTAGAGTTTAAATTTAACTATTGCAAGTGCATTTCTTAGATGAAAATTTTTAGACTTTGAAGAGAATCTAACTAATGAAAATTCTTAAAAGAAAAAAGAACATTTTAGAGTACGGACTTAAATTTTTCAAAGAGAAAATCTGACTAATGAAAAGATTTACAGGCATTTGTTTTAAGCACATTTGGATGTAGGAAGTGTACTTTAAAGAAAGAGTAACATACTTGTTTATTAATTAAAATAGTAATAGTCAGTAATGATGACAACTCAAAATGGTTTTCCTTTTTATATTATCGATCTTAGCAGCATTTGAGAAGGTATTTAGCTAGAGGTTTTACGATTCAGTTGAGAGAGTATGGAAGTTATTGCATACATAAAAATGTTAGGAAACAATTTTCAAAAGAAAAATTTGTAAAATAAAGTTTTACTAAAATAGAAAAAATCTTAAAATTCATAAAAATATTTTGGTAAAAAAGAAAAAATCTTAAGAATAATTGTGAAAAGAAAATTTGGAACACAAAAATCGTAAGGAAAAAATCTTAAGAAAAGAATTTCTTTAAAAAAGTTTTGGTAACTAAATATTTGTTGTTTAGAAAAAAAATGTTTTAAGTTTTATTGTAAATAAAATAACACCCAAAAGTTTCTGATTCTTACATAAAATCTTTATTATAATACAGGAAGGAAAGAGAATTATTTACACCTTGAAGGAAAAAATTAAAGATAAATTCACAAAATAATTGTGGTTTCCTATTTGACATATTTCTAACTTTAAAGAAAAAAATTAAAGATAGAAAGTATTTGTAGTTTCATGTTTTACAGGAAAAAATGTTTTGTCTCTGCAAAAGATATTTTTAATTTAATAGAAAAAATATTTCTAAGTTAGTCATAAAGCTTATGGTTTTACTTTCAGAGAAAATAAAAGTTCTTATAGTAAAATTATTACAGGCATTGTTCTTTCTCTTGTGGAAAAATATTTTTAAGTTGGTGAGAAAAATATTAAAAAATAACATACATCATATTACTGAAAATAATTTTCTTTTTTTGTTACAGATTCGAATCCAGTCCATTTTCTGTTGGGACTTGAATCTTTATCAGCATTTCCATTTTATGTTGATCTTCTGTTCTGACTTGCATTTTGAATAGTCAGTGTAAGTTGAATTTTAAAAACATTTTGCTTCTCAATCCAGTCAAAGTCATCTTTAATTTTTTTGTAGTGTAGTTTCTTTATTATGTTTCGCACTCGTCCATGTTTATTGTTTTGTTTTTTGTTACCAGCACAAGTGTAACTATCAAAATAAATTGAAAAAATATTTGTTATTATAATGAGATCAAGGCGATTTTTTCTATTAGATAATTGACCTAAAAGTCCAGAAAACTAAGCAAATGAAAAAAATAAATAAAACATTTTTTTTTCTTTTACATTCCCAAAAATCTAGGTCTCTTTTTTTAAACTTAAATTTCTACATTTTGCAGAAACTTGAACTACTTTTTTCGTTGGTGTACAAAACGAAAATTACTTAACTTGGCAACTTGATTGAAAGTGTATCTCTTTTGATCTTTGATTTTCCGAAAAAAATTTGTTTACAAAAACAATCATACATGATAAGTCAAAGTTTTGATTCTTATCCTTACGATAAATTCTGTTTCTATCTTAAAAGAAAATATGAGTCAAGAAATCACTTTTAATCTTTGTATTTTCTAACTTTTGTAGGAACTACATGTAATAGTGTTTTTGTCCATCACTCATTAGACGTACGTATCTCTTATTTAGAATCATGGTGACCACCATTGAAAACATGTTTACCGCCTTCCAGGCCGGAGCTCTCAAATCTAATGATAGGCTAATACGTAAGTGGCAATAGCTGTGTTATCTTCAGCCTCAAGGTCATCGTCGCGTAAATATTGATATGAGTAGAATGTTTATTGTTCATCTTGTAGAGATGTGTGTGGATCGTATAGAGGAAATCGTTAATGCCTGTCGAAACGTGGCAGACATTCTCGATTTGTTCACTACGGTCACTTATAGATTTGAAGGCGAAATTGAATTACTTCGAAGGAAATTTGACAATTTATTTGGCAGAGGTATGATTGATTGTGACCGCATTAATTCCAATGCTGTATATGCATTTTTGGGGAGACGGGATGGGAATATATTCTATGCTGCACTGGGACAGTTTCCAATGCTACCGTTTATTCCTGGTGGTGAACGTATCCCTTATGCTAATACTTCGCGTAATAGTGTAGGGGTACACAAAATCACCAGAATAATTTGGTAGTGGAAACTGTCCCAGTGGCTTCCACTTGTACTGCAGTTATGCCGGAGGAGCTCCCTATTTTCAGCCCCTTACTCGGGGATGAAAGCATGGAAGCTCTGATGGAAAGAATGCGGATCTGGAAGTGGATGAGGTGGCCAGTAGTATGTTTGGTGATCTTTCTTCCGTTCACACGAATGTCTCCAACCAAGCTGGTCCTTCAAGACAAGATGAGCTGATGGTGATTGAGGATAATATTATCCCTCACGATAATGATATGCAAGTTATCGTGGAGGATAATACTATGATCAGAGGAATGTTCAAGTCGTAAATGATGATGATGAAAATGGAATGTTACTCGAGAATATTAATTTACATAATTTTAATCTCCGACGAACACATCATGGAACATATTATGAATGATATTAACGATGTTCAATGGCAGGTTTGGGTACCTCCCACTAATAACTTATACGGTGCTGGAACCCAAGGTGCGAGTACTAGTAGGGGTAATGGAGTCAGTAGTAGCATTGCCTCTACTAGTCATAATAATAATAATTTTGAAATCGTTTCTCGACGTAATCGCATGCATCGAAACTTCGGAATTGAAGGAAGAGAAATAATTATTAACCAACTTCCGGCCGTAAATGCACATAATGTAGGGGCCTATGTTGCGAATCTCTTTTCCTTTGCACTGGATAATATTATTGCCGACGTCGATGCTGAGGCTTACGTTGGTTTAATGTTGGATTCTAGTAATTCCACGCTTAATGGACCGATGTACGTGGGTGGAGACGAAGGGATGAACTGTCACAAGATGTAATTTTACGTTCCATAGAAAATGTTATTCAAAGTAACGAAACTTTCCTTTTAGGACAAGTGAACATAAAAGTACATTTTGTGAATCCATACAAAGGAAGAGGGAGAGTAACTAAACGCCAGGATAAAATTATGGAAATGACTGCTTTCCTCGGAAAGTACATCATTTCGCCTCCAGTAGACCTCTACTGTCTCCCACAGATTTTCGTCTTGGCCAAGGCAAAAGCTGAAGGTCAAAAGGATAAAGTGTACAATCTTCAAGATTTAAAACATTGTCCATATGCTTGGATCAATGAAGCTAAAGATCTGTGTGAAAAAGCATGGGTTGATGTAGAGAGGCTAAGAGGATGTGGTGTTGAGGAAATCAATCACTTCCAGCGGCATTTACTTCCGCGTTATAGAATTGTAGTATATGAGAGGAATGCAGGGACAAACGAGGCAACTATTCGGTACGCGGGGCCTCACGCCGAAAAACACTTTTATATCCAGTATAGCGATGGGCATTATAGTGCAATCACCTTTACTAAATCCTATATACGAGTACAATATTACTGTCCTTTGTGCTTGAAGTGTTATAATGGGAATAAACATAACCATGAGTGTAAGTTTAAATGTTCCTACTGTGAAGTAAGCCACACGATTTCTGACGAGGAAAAAGGTCGATTTCCCTGCTCCGTTTGCAAAAGAGTATTTCCTTCTCTCGAATGCTGTAGAAATCACGAAAAGGTACCTGACAAAGGCAAGGCCATATGTTACAATATGAAGCGGTGTCTGACTTGTCGTGTAACAGTAGATATGCGGAAAAGAAAAAATAAGAAACAGCCACATGAATGCGGAGAACATTACTGCAGACAATGTGAAAAGTACGTCATGCCAGACCACCAATATTTTGTGAAAAAACTGAAACCAGAACATTACACGAAATATCTGTATATCATACCGAATGGTTACAATTAAAGTGCCGCTATTCACGGCGATCCAGCGCGGGCTGTAATAAACGTATCACATTGAAATTAGGTAAATATGCTAATGAGACCATGCGGAAGCGGGTTTCGCTGGAAAAAAATATTAGTTCCAATTTCCGCCACCAGGGGGAAATGTGGCGCTGTTAGAAAAATTGGTCTGTCAAAAGGGGAGCAATTACAGTGCAACATTGAGGGAATATCGTCGTCTGAAAGGAATTAGAAGAGGACCGATATCAAGAAATGGCTTAAAGAAGATGGTACTGCAATTCGAGACAACGGGTGATTTGAGTGTAGTTTCAGGAAGAGGACGACGGCTCATTTCAACGGAGGTTATGGAAGAGGATGCTGTGGCTGTTGTAGACCACGCAGCACGTGCTCCATATTCCGCTACCAGTGCTCGGGCAGTGTCATGGGAATTGACCATCCCATGGTAAACAGTGAGGAAAGTTCTTAGTGCTATTTTACACTGGTAACCTTACAAGATTCACACTGTACAGCAACTGAAACCCCAAGATCCGCAGCAACGTCTTGCGTTTGCCCTGCGGTTCTTGGCACGGATAGAAGTGGATGACATGTGGCCGTGGGTTATCGTGTGGATTGATGAGGCACATTTTACACTAGAGTGTGCATTGAACACACACAACTGTCGGGTATGGGGCTCGAATAATCCGCATGTTTTGCAGGAAAAAACATTACACTCTGCGTACTTGACTGTGTGATGTGGATTCACAGGAACGTTCACTATTGGCCCGTTTTTCTTTGAGGAGATGACACCCCAATGATTTGTCACCTGTACCGTGACATCGGCACGTTATAGGGATCTTTTAGTGCGATATGTGATTCCTACGTTACAGGAACTAAACTGTTTGGAGACTACTGTGTTAATGCAAAATGGGGTAACACTGCACATCGGTGGCCACGTGAAAGATCTGCTTCGTGAAACCTTCACTGCGAATCGCATCATCTCCCGAGGATTTCCAGATGCGTGGCCACCATGATCCCCCGATCTAAATCCGTGTGACATCTGGCTGTGGGGATATCTGAAAGTGTGGGTCTACCAGATAAATGTCCAGTCGCTGACTGATCTCAAGGACAGCATAAGGTGACATGTAGCAACATTTCCTTCGGAAATTCTGCGAGCAACTGTTGCGCACGCCATTGTGCGGATGCATCTTGTCGTCGATGTCTCTGGTGGACATATGGAGCATGTTATGTAAATTGTTCATTGTAACCGCAAATGATAAAAAAGTTCTCCCCATTGCACCTTTTCTTACCATTCACTTGCAATCAAGTGTCACCTTTTGTTACCCTCACATTGTTCCTAAAGTTGTTCCCTTTGCACAATTTGTTACCATCAGCTGACCTTCACCTTGTTCGCATCACATTTATCTCACATGGTTGACCTCTTCGCCCTAGATAATCGTCTTATCCATACATTCAGTACCATTTCCACGTGCTTCTTACCTGTGCAGCGCCACATTTTCTCCTGGTGGTGGAAATTGGAACTAATATTTTTTCCAGCGTAACTCGCTTCCGCATGGTCTCACTAGCATATTTACCGAATTTCAATGTAATTCGTTGATTACAGCACGCGCTGGCCCACCGTTAATAGCGGCACTTTAATTGTAACCACACGGTATTTGACGTAGGAACAATGTTACTTGGTCCAAATACGAAGGGCGAGCGCGAGCATGTTGTAAACTTAGTATGTTTATCCCACAGATGCAGTATTTGTAAAGATAAGGATTCAGACGCCACATGCATGGATTCCGGAGACACGGAAAATGGGGGTATCCGTGATTTCTCCTTGAAGACAATGAAAGAGTTCATAGTCCATATATTAAAAGAACGTCCTTCGTTTGAGAAAACGGTTATACTCTCACACAATGGTTCGAAATACGACATGATTCTGGCGACCAAGAGTTTATTGGTGGACCAAGGTTTTGGCAAATAGTTGAAAATTATTGCTCAGGGCCAAAAATTATAGAAATGGCTTTGGTTAGCAAGATAATCATCTTCCGTGACACTTTTTTGTATATGGGTGTTAAACTGGCGAAACTCCCCAAAACTTTAGGGTTAGAAAATAACTTGAAAAAAGGAGATTTTCCCTATCTGTTTAATGTGCCTTAAAATTAGGATTACAATGACCACATTTCTGATTTTGGATATTTTGACCCCAAAAGCCGGACAGAGAAAGAATAAAAAGCGCTGAAGGAATGGCTTGATGAATTCGTAAAACAAGAATATAAATTCAATATGCAGCGAGAATTATTAGAGTATTGTAAGAATGATGTAAACATATTAGCTAGTGGCGTAATAAAATTTTCAAATATTATTGAAGAGCGTACGGATGGTCTTCAGTGTTTCCTTGTATCATCAACGATCCCAAGCATGGCGATTAAAGTGTTTCGCGCTTTCTACCTACCGGAAGAAACTTTTTTAATTATCCCTCCACGCGGATTTAAACACCGGGACCGCCAGAGTAAAAAAGCCCTGCAGTGGATAAGTTATATGTCCCAGATTGGAGGAAAAAATCCGACATACCGCGAATGGAGTTGAATGGAAAGTTGAAAAAAATATAGTGTAGATGGTTATGAAGAAAAGAAACAGCGCTGGAATACGAAGGGTGCTACCATCATGGCTGTCCCGTTTGTTTTCCTTACCTCGAACACAAAGCCATCGATGGCGGGGAAACCATGGAGCAAAAATATGCACGGACCATGGAGAAAATTCAATGTTTGAAAGAGACTGAAAAACAAAGTTATTGCTATGTCGGAGTGTGAGTGGGACAAACAAGTAAAGAATGATAAGCGTATCCAGAACTTTATTAAGACACACGGTGCCACGCTTAGTGGAGGTCTTAGTCCAAATGATCTATTCAATATCTTCAAAACAGAATGTTTCAGGTCCTTGTACAAATGCTCAGAAAATGAAATAATTGCTAC
Organism: Lepisma saccharinum; assembly: GCA_022664845.1. NCBI lineage: Eukaryota > Metazoa > Arthropoda > Insecta > Zygentoma > Lepismatidae > Lepisma > Lepisma saccharinum. Next base: position 46,981 of record JAGDQP010002182.1, read on the forward strand.
ATCGACGTAACCTCATTATATCCTTGGGTAATGACAGCAAAACCGTTGTCAGTGGGAGCAGCCAAGGTGTACAAGGTTGATTTCCCCAATATAACAACAGTTCAGGGTCTAATGGACTGCACGGTAGAACCCCCAAGAGCCCTGAAAATCCCACTTTTAGCTATGAATTGTCATTCCAGATTAATGTTCGGTTTGTGTCGAACATGCATGGAAGAAACTAATATCGGGGAATGTAAACAATACTCGAAGCAACGGATTTTTTGAGGCATGTTCTGTTCGCCCGGCCTTCAAGAGGCTATCAAAAAAGGATACATAGTCAAAGAAATCCACGAAGTATGGGAATTCGAGATGAAAACCGGATTATTCAAAGACTATGTTGGAAGCTTTATACGATTGAAACAAGAGGCAAGTGATTTCCCTGCAGAGTGCGAAACTGAAGAACAAAAAAGAGAATATATTAAAAACTATGAAGAACATGAAAATATTAAAATGGAATACGATAATATTTCTCATAATCCAGGTTTGAGAAATATATCCAAAATCTTTTGAATTCTTTATTTGGTAAATGGGGTCAAAGAACGGACCTCTCTTAAACCTGTGTTGTAACGTTCAGTCAGACATTTCTCAGCCTCCTGCTGTCCCCTCAATATGAGGTATCAACCGTTGTTCCGATCGGACATCGGCATTTTATTGGAACTTACCGGGATGTTGAGTAAGAAAATGCGCCGCTCCTTTCGCAAACGTTTGCCTTGCCGCCTTTATATCGTCATGGGCACGACTCCGGCTATATAAACTAGTTGAGAAAGTGAGCTACGATAAATTACTATACGTAGACACTGATTCAATTATGTTTATTAAAAATAAGTATGACCAACCCGCACTTTATCTCGGAAATTATTTGGGGTAGTTAACTGATGAATTTGAACCTGTTTGGGAAATCATTTTTGTTTATTGGGTTCGGTCCTAAAAATTACGCGTATCGAATTAGAGAAATTAGTACGGAAAAACTGAAGATGTTATGAAAATTCGGGGGATTACCCTTAATTACAGGGCACGTGAAGAAATTAATTTTGAACTGTTTTATAATTTGGTCATGGAAAAATCGGAAAAGAATGTAATATTTCCCCAAATAATATCTGCAGAAAGTCAGGTTTCGTCATCGTGTCGATTCCCGAGACGAAAACACACCAGATGTCAAACAACAAGAGACGACGTGTTATACAGGAGTAACGACAGCAGATTTTAAGACACTCCCCTATGGATATTGTGGTGCATAGTGTGTGTGTAAATAACTATTAAAGTCATGTCCATGGCGGTATAAAAAAGAAATTTCTATTGCCATTGGAGTAGTTCAAGTCGAGATGTTATCCTTTCAACACCCTTGTACGCTTTTGGTCGCGGGACCTTCACGCTCTGGTAAAACCTCATTTGTCAATCGTTTACTTGAACATCGTAATAAAATGTTTTCTGTTCAGTTTAAAGAAAAGGTTTGGTGCTATGGAGCGGCGGTACCAAACCTTAGTGTGTCTAACGTTAAATTTCATCATGGAATTCCAAACATGGAAACATTTCATATTCAACTTAATTCCTTATTAATTCTTGATGATTTGATGAGTGAAACCAACGCACAAGTCGCAGACCTATTTACTAAATTCGCACATCATAAAAGTTTATCTGTAATATTTATTGTACAAAATTTGTTTCCAATAGGTAAACATGCACGTGATATATCTCTTAATTCTCATTACATCGTAGTTTTTAAAAACCCACGTGATAAGTTACAAATCCAATACTTGGCACGTCAAATTATGCCTCATCATAGCAAGGATGTTGTAGAGGTATTTGAAAAAGGTAGTCAAACCTCATTCTTATTTGTTTTTTTAATTTAACTCAACAAATCCCTGATGCGTTACGTATACGTAGTTAAATTTTTCCAGATGAAACCATGCATGTGTACGCACATGTAAAAGACATGAATACTCAAATCATGCTCAGTCGATAACAAGATGTCGAGCTTGAAGCATCACTATAAAACGCTCCGTACGTTGTGCAAATGCAAAGGCAAAAAACGTAAATTGCTATTACAAAAAGCATCTGGAGGTGTTATTCGAACTGTAGCAGAAGTGGCTAAAAATACCATAAAGGGCAACATCCCGCTTTCTCCTCGTCAGAAGCTACGTCTACGTCGTCATAAGAAGACGCTTCGTGCTCTTGCTCTTGCAAAATCCAGTCTTAAGAGCAAACGTAAACTATTAAGTCAAATGGTTGGTGCACTTTTACCATTATTATTAGTGCCCGTATTAAGTGCAGTTGCAGGCAGTTTATTTAATCGATATTATGGCTACTTGACAGTTTCAAAAAATTATACTTGTTCCCAAGCAGGCATCTGCTCAAATGATTTCTTCTGTTAAATCCAGCGAATCACATCAGGCAGGTTTAGACCAAGAAATGCAGGATATATTACAACGCACTGATCTAACAACACAAGAAAAATGGAAAATGTATCAGCAAGCTTTGCATCGATACTTGGAATATACCCCTCAAGCACATAAACCAATATCACTACATCTTATAGACACAGATCCCGTGGCGGCACCAACAAGTCAATCTTGACCATTATTTCAATTCATTTTTGATTCTGTCCCAAAAACACTTAGTCGAAATACGGAAGTCTTATTAAAACTAATGCACGCATCTAATCGTATCAGTTGGGATCCGACAGGTGTCGTCACCATAGACAATAATCTGTTCCTGGGTCGAACATTATCGATCTTGTAAATGAAGTGGTAAGAAAAAGAGCACCACGTAACCCTGTAGGAATCTATACATTGAAACAACTACTTCAGGAAATTAATATCCCAAAGAATTAATTAATTTTCAATTTGGTTCATTTATTATAAAGCAACGGATGAAGGTAAAGAAACCTAAACCAAAAGCAAAGAAGCGCAACATTTTTAAAAATATCTTTAAGCATTATAGAGAATACAAGTTTTAAATCATGTATTTACGTAGAGTATATTTTACATATACGGAACCAGTGTCTTTGGGAACTGTTTCCAAGCTACGAAAGAAAACCAAATTGTCAACAAAAAACATTCAAAAATGGATAGCTTCACAACAAGCACATACGTTATATAACCCTGCACGAAAAAACTTTCCTCGGAAAAAATACTATGTGAATGGTGCTCACGAATTAATTCAATGGATTTGGCGGATATGCAAAATGTGGCAAAGTATAATAATGGGTATATATATATTTTATGTGCTATTGACGTGTTTTCACGTTATGCGACTTGTATTCCTGTCAAGAACAAAACAGGTCCTGTTATGGCTGAAGAAAATACAAAAATTTTGAAATCGGTGAAATTTACATTCATTCACTGCCAAACTGATTTAGGAACCGAGTTTTATAATTATCATGTAAAACGCATCTTTGAAAAGTATCGCATCAACCATTATAGTGTCGATTCGGAAATGAAAGCAGCTTTTATAGAACGATTCATACGTACGTACATTAAAGGAAAAAATGTACAAATATTTTACGGCTGGAAATACGTATCGTTACATTGACGTGTTAGACGATCTTGTACATAGTTATAATCACACTATTTATGCCACCATTAAGATGACACCTGCAAACATTAATGATTTCAATGTAAATCAAGTCTGTCAAACCTTATACGAAAACAAAACCAAAACCAAACCCAAATGTAAATTGCATCCGGGAGATTATGTTCGGGACAGCAAATATAAACATAAATTGGAAAAGGGATACTTGCCGAAATGGTCTCGGGAAATCTTTATTAGACCAATGTGTGAAAAGTACACGAGTCACCTATAAAATCAAAGAACGGAACGGCGATCCCATTAAGGGAATCTTTTACTCACAAGAACTTCAAAAGGTCCTTGTAGAGAAAAAGAAAACATATCTCATTGAGAAAGTATTAAAGCGACAGGAAGGTTGGGTCTACGTCAAATGGGTAGGATATCCTCCAAGTATGAATAGCTGGGTGCGACAAACAAACCTTCCTGTCATATTCAGTCGACTTCGTGATGTCGTCCGAGCAGTGTTTCGATGAATTTTATGTAACCCTACCATCTAATGCAAGCAGCAATATATTTGAGACTACAACAGTATCATATACGACTAAACTATGCCAATCAGTCCATTTGACGGGCGACTGGGTGGTTGGTGTAACTGGTATTACGATCCCCTGGAGTTTTTATAATCTTCACCACGAGGAAGAAATTATTATTCAAACACGGGGGAAAAAGAAAACCGAATGCAATATTAAATTTCCTCCCGGATACTATGATTCTGTTCCTCGAATGTTGGAAAGTATTCCTCACATTCTTCAAGACCAACAACATGAACAAGCTCAAAAAGAAGGAAAAGAAATAGAGGGTGAAAACCAACGAATATTAACTTTAGTTGAAAAAGTACTTAAAGTTAGTTTTCAATAATAATCATGAAGAAGGGGAAGAGGACGATGAGGGATTTCTTCTCGATGAGGAAAGCAATAATGATGATGGAACGGCAACTGATGATCCTATCATTTTACATTATGATGGTACACGACATCAAGTCTTTATTAAACATCGGCGTTACCGTCGTCGTCGTCAATATGTGATTGGTATGACGCCAGGCTTACAAAATATATTTGAAATCAGTAATGATCCAAATGCAAGTACACGCGCCATTCACTTTTACCCAATACATCGTAGTAGACGACCCATGATTCTAACCGCTGTTGCACTGTATCCATAATATTCCATCCGAAATTAATGTTTGTCTTGATATTGTTAAGACTCAGCCTAATATTGGTCAACTTTTGCGAAAGTTTAGCGTACATGAATACCAATACGGTCAAATCCAATCATTTATTTTTGATCATCCACGGTATGTTAAAGTTGAAAAGAATATTTTGATACCTTACACGTAGACTTAAAAGACGAACATGGTAAAATGGCCTTTCAGTTTGGAACGTCAAGCATTACACTTCACTTTAAACAGAAAGCAACATCATGATTTTGGAAAGTACAGACGAGTTTCTACATTACGCTAAGTTCCAATGCTAGTACACATACGTATGCCGGTAATACACCCAGCCATTTTCGTAATATTCTGAATCATCGTATACACTTCAATGATGCTTCGTGGATGGTAGGTCTTGCAGAAATTCATATTCCCCTTACATGTGAAAATGTTCTTGAAGGAGAAAATATCTTCTGCTTTGATTTAGCAAATGGTACAAAAGTGAAACATAAAGCTACAGCAGGATATTATGCAACTATTCAGCATTTACTGGATGAACTCAATAAAATTACACCAACCATAAAATTCTCATATTCCAATACGGTACAAATTACGGAAACGGATAGAATTCAATCCATACGCCTATCTTCCCTTCTAGGATTACAATTAGGATTCGAACCAAACATTAACATATTAAAAAAAGGAATCATTCAAAAACAGCCTTACTGGAGTATTGGATATCCGCAGCAAGTGTTTGTATATACGGATCTTATTCAACCACAATATGTTGGCGATACAAAAGCACCCCTACTTGGTATTGTTGCCATGGCGGATACGAATCATGGAAAAGTGCAAACCATTGCCTTTCAAAACGTTCATTACTTTCCATTATTCAAATTAGGTTTAAATACCATTGAAATCCTGCTAAAGGACCATGCAGGGCGATATTTGCCATTTGCATCTGGAACGTTGACGGTGACACTTCACTTTAAACGTCTCTCCAAATGAAAGTTAAAACATATCGTGGTCGCGGAATACCTAATTTCGCAGGACCTGTTTACCAGCGCGGGCATGGAATAGGGAGTTTATTTCGTGGTCTTTTTCGTTTTGCCATGCCATTTATTAAACGAGGCGCAAAAGCTGTTGGGCGACAAGCCTTACAGACAGGAATGCAAGTTGCGGGGTATATGCTGGAAAATCGTCCCGTCAAGGAATCAATCAAAGCACGTATTCACGAGGCTAGATCGGCTTTAAAGACAAAAGCTGCAAATAAATTGACTCAGTTGCTTACTGGAAGTGGTCGGAGACGGGCACGTAAGCGAAGAGCTCCTGGTCTTGTTGGTCCACCTCGAAGAATAAGCAAAAGATGTCGTACCAAAACACACGGTATTTTTAGTTAAGCATCATGTCGTTCCTTACACCCGGCAGTAAAGAGTGCTGTACCAATTAATTTGATTTGGTATCTGTACCCATGACACAAACAGCCATTGAATCCTCAAGCATGGTTGAATATCGACCTATTTCCACATTAACATCAGAAGGATCAATTGAATTTGTTATTCCTGGAGACTTTGTAGGGTATATTCATCCGACATACCTCTACCTCTACGTTAAATGTAGAATTCTTCGTGGTGATGGTACTAATCTTCATGTAGCAGCAGCAGAACCTCCACCCGTTGCAGCCGATATTGTGAGACCCGTTAATAATTTCCTCCATTCGCTATTCAGTCAAGTAGATATTGCCTTAAATGACAAGTTGATTTCATCTTCTAATGATACATACCCTTATCGTGCATATATCGAAACCATTCTCAACTATTCCGAGGATGCTACATCCACACATTTAACCAGTGCCTTATGGTATAAGGATACTGCCGGTCAATTCGATACTTTAGGCGATGCAAATACCGGATTTCAAAAACGTGTTTCTTATGTTGGTGGCAGTGCTGCCTTTGAAATGTTTGGACGCTTGCATACAGATATTGCAGGGGTCGACCGTATTCTCCCTAATAGGGTTACTCTTCGCGTAAATTTGTATCGTAGCAAAGATACGTTCTGTCTTATGGCAGGGCAAAATGAAAACTTTAAGGTTGAGTTACAGGATGTTACACTATATGCCCGTCGTATGGATATATCAGCAGATTTGACTCTTCAATTAAATAGCTACATGCTTAAAGATACTGCAAAATTACCATTAACACGAGTTGTAACTCGTGTACATACCATTCCTCAAAATGTATCAACATACAATCTGGATAATTTATTCCTGGGTAATGTGCCTAAAGGCCTTGTCATTGGATTTGTCTCAAATACTGCATTCAATGGTCGATATGATCTCAATCCATTCCATTTCAAACACATTGATTTAAATCACCTTCAGACTCAAGTTGGTTCTAAATTATATCCACCCACACCCTTAACTTCAAAGTTTGCAGACCGTTTGTAACTTCAAATTATTACACCTTGTTTTCCGGCACTGGTATTTTCCATCGAAATGCTGGCCATACCATTACCTATGATGATTATCCTCAAGGGTATACATTGTATGCTTTTATTCTGTCTCCTGCCAATACGCTTGATGATAGTACCTGGGATGTTGTTAAAGATTCTCCTGTAAATTTGAAAATTGGATTTGCAAATCGACTTCAACATTCGATCACCTGTATTGTCTATGCACAATTCGATTCCCTGATCCAGATCGATAAAGATCGTAACATTTATACTGATAATGCTATTTAAAATCATACCTTTGCCAAATACCTCAAATTTATGACATCTATATAAGGTAACAATAACATTGTATTTACCTCAGTCATTCGTGGGACGTCATGAAAAGAAGTATTGTGCAGTTCACAGCCTTTGACCAGGGAGATGGCGAGACGCAGGATCTTGTGGGTAAAGAACTTGCTATTGTGGATCCCGATCAAAATACGTCGCAGTCGTGGATCTTCAAACCCCCATTTCCATTTACGGAGTTACCGATAGCCTTGAAATATACCAACGATTACATCTCTACACATACCATTGGACTTCACTGGGATGATGGTGATTTGGCCTATAGTGATCCTAAAACAGTACTAATGATTTATACTTAGGTCAGTTCAGTGTTGTGTACCTACGGAGAAACACGCCAACATTTTCTCCAACGCCTTCGTGGGCGGCCTGTAATTAACGTAGAAGATCTCCAGTGTCCTAAATATATAGATTTATGTTTTCCTGTATCTTCGTGTGCATATCCACAACATCAGTTTGAAAAGTATCGATGCGCAGTGCGGGAAGCAAAAGCCTATGGACAGTAATTAAAATACTTGGACTTATCTCGTTATATCCTTCCCCGGCGTTGTCCTACGTATATTCCAACACCAATTGTCGACTCAGATGTGGACCCATAACATCATCGAGACTATTCTTTTTGACTGTCTAAGTTCAACGTATTCAGCGGTGTATGTGCCATAGATACTCTTCCTGTGCAAGTAAAACACCCAACCGCATTAATAATAAATTTAAGTCCTTCCAATAGTGGCGGCAGTCATTGGGTGTGCGTATATGTTAATTTGAAAAGAATAGGCGAATATTTCGATAGTCTGGGAAATTCACCTCCTAAACCCATTGTGAAATTCTTACAAAAGAACTGTAAATATTATTATATAAATAGTGTCCAGTACCAGCATGACCAGTCTGTCTTATGTGGACTGTTTTGTATTGTGTATATTTACTTTAAAGTTCGAAATAAAAATGTATTGAATAAATTTCATAAAACCAACTTAAAACAAAATGACCATCTGGTACTCAACTATGTCAGAAAAATCAAAGCAAAAAATCAAAAATGTAAATACTTTTCTATGTACCATGTAGTAGAGTAGTTTATTTGTAATAAAAAACCTTTTACCTCTAATTTATTTGGGTTTCATTTCATGAAATAAAAAGCAAACACCATATCCTGGTAGTATAGATTTGTACAATTTTACAAATTAATTGTGGATATTCCATCCATCACTTTTGATGCCTGTAACTTTAACCAAAATTGTAGTTGCATACAATTTCGCAATGCGCATGCATACTCGTGCACTGGCTGGTGGTAATTACAACATGAAGTATTGAGTTTGAAACTTAATGCGCGTAAGGCAGGACATCCCTGATCTTCAACATTCACAATGTTCTCAATGTGGAATAGTTTCCGTAATAATGCAATCTTTTCAATACCTTTGCAATAAAAGACGGAACCCATTTCACAACATTGTGAAACAATATGGCGGATGTGGGATACAGTATATCCATTCGTAGTGTCCCATTGTAACCCGTGCAAATTGCGAGTTAACCATTCGACTTGCCTCTGATATCCAATCGGTAAATCATAACTTTCACAAGGTAGTTTTACCATACAATGAAATAATAGAGTTGCATCACATGCAGCTAGACATAATTCACGGATAATGTATTCATTCGCCGAAATTTTGAATCCCTGAAAATCAAGAATGTACTGCCTTGTGCTTAGTAAACGAGAACCAATAGGATTTTGTTGCTCAAGAATCAACGGTATTAACTGAGCAATACACTCCGGGTATTTCACGATCTGGTGACAAACTTTAAACAGTGTGTCTTTCCCAATACGAAAATGACCCTGTTGCTGAAAATGTTCATAATAGTCTTGAAAAATCTCAGGGTGATTAATATGAGTTTCGACATGTTATGCGATTACTGTTCCTGTGTTCCATATATACATGTATTCATGCACACTATGTAAATTACATTCACTACATTGAATTTGATTTTTTTTTAATATGCACTTATACTTTTCAAAATACACTTGTCCACTATATATTCACCCTTACAATTCAAACACTGATCCATAATGCACTATGTAGTTCCACTACACCACAGGGTCTTCACAGGAAGCACGGTCCTTGGCACGAAGTAATGTTACCATTTCCCATGGGCACGTTCTCAGTATGTGACGAATGACCCAGTCAAAGTTTTCCTTCAGCGCAAGTCCTGCTGGATGTTTCTCCAAATACAAGTGAAACAATGTTTGTACGGTCCCTGGATCTTTCAGTATGGATTTCTTACGTTCTTCATTCATTCTATTTATCTCGTAAGCTGAGGTATTTGGAAATGTATAGCCTCCACGATGTTCAAAGCAGATATGATTGCATAGAGTAGTACAGTTATTAAAGCACCCTTCACAGAGCATGGCATGGTCGGGAAACCAGTCCTCAATGATTGAGCATATGCAGGCTTCGTCCACCCAGCGCGGAGAGCATTTGCATGGCTCCTCTGCTGGCGGAGTAACAAGAACTTCAATAGCGCTTCCCTTTGACATAGTTACTTGTAGACTGACTACCCCTATAAGCAACATATATGCGCTATAAACCTATGCGCAGGCCGGAAGAGGCGGGGGTGGCCGCTGTTTCCCACGGCCGTCCCCTTCAAGACCGGAAACTCCATATGGTAGGGTCACCAAACGTCGTGAGAAACGTCAAAATTCAAATTAATCGGGCCGAGGTGTTCAAATTTCGGTGGGGTGGCTGCGAGAAAAATAAAATACACTACTTACGACTCCCCCGATGTTGTAAGAGTAATGAAATCGCGGCGACTAAGATGGGCAAGCCATGTAGCTCGGATGGAGGAAAAACGAAGATTATGTTTCATCTGGGTTGTAAATCCGGAGGAAAAGAGACTGTTGGGGGACAGAGACGACGTTGGGAGGACAATATTAGAAGGGATCTTCGAGAGGTAGGTGTTTGTGATGATAACTAGCTTTATCTTGCCCAGAATAGATCCCGATGGTGAACGTTTGTTACTATGGTGAAGAACTTACGAGTTCCGTAATCCATACAGTAAGTAAGTATACACCACTTTATTATACACGAAATTTCTAAGATAGGCAACCGAACTCACGTAGACTGGTCGGTGTGTTATTCTCAGAGTATGTGTGTGAATGTAGAAAGGTTGGATTTCTTCTTTCATTAAGAGAGAACATTATTAGAAATCCTAAGTCACGTCCGCGAGTACCCTTAGATTGCTCTATCAAGTTTAAATACTTCGGCTAAAGCCTGGGGTTTAGTATATCTGCCTGAAAGGAAAATAAGACTAGCAATGGGGTTCCCAGTCCTATTCTATTTAGTATTTAAAAGGGCAGTCGTCCGACCTTATGAAACTATACTACCGGGAACAAATTTAACTAGCCCAGCGCAGAAGGCACAAGAAATAAAAAGCAAGGATCTCATTAGAACCTCTTATTACAGTTACAACGCATTGTGTCCTGTTTCTAAACAAACAGAACTGCTGGAAGAACTTAACAGAAGGGCAGAGGATTGTCTTTCGAGAGGACAACAATGACATGCGAACCCTACGTAGTGGCGTCTGTTAAATCTTTCCGGAACTGCTATAAAGAGCCCTCGGAAAATAATATTCGCTAGTTAGCTCCGTTGTCTAATTTGTAAGGCATTGAAATTTTGATTATGTGGTCCTGGGTTTGGTACTCGTTCATCCTGAAGTTATTATTTTTAATTTTTAAAGAGCAATAATTTTTTCCTTTCCGCTTTCGAGACAAGCTCTGCTTTTGCGATTAGACTTTTTTCCGTTTAGGTGATGAAAACTAACTTTAAATATATCATAAAATTCATAGACATAGGGTAGAAAAAGTCAGGTGGAGTATTTCTTTTCTTCTTAATACGCAATGGAAACATTTATTGCGTCAAACTGTCGCAACATGTTACGGAATTACCCACTCCAGGATTCATCACTAGCGCGAATACTGTGAAGTCATTAGTGCCCCTGCCTGCAGACACTCGTAAGGGAAGAGGTACTGTTCAAGTGACCCGAAGTCAAGTGTCTAGGGATTCTGCCAGAACCTATCAAATGTTAGTTCTTAAGCAATATTTATTTATAATAAAAATAAATAGAAAAGCTAAAGTTGAACTTACAGTTTCCCAATTTTGGGTTTATATGATATGTAACCTATATGTAAAGTACCTGTTAGTGTCGGATATCAGGAGGGAAATGGTGGCACATCACGGACACTTGCAATCAACAGCGTTAGAGGTTGAAAGTATGAAAATGTTGAAAATCTCTAAAAAAAAAAAAGTCCCAGCATAAGTATAATTTCGAAGAATGGAAATGAAATCCATTTGATATAAGCATCAAAATGCCTTTACGTGTGCCTGAAATCTCAATGATCGGGTTTATAGTTTTCAACACTGTTCCACGTAAAATCCACGTTCACAGGGGTCCGCGGATCACCAACTTGGAACCACTGATAAAAAATACCGACTGGTAAACGAGCGAGTGAAGACTTACTCGCAGGTCTACTAATTGCCAATAATAGCGATGAAAAAAGTAAAATTGGTGTCCAGTAAGTTTGTTTGTATCGGAATACGTGAAACTTGTGTTTTGTAGCTGGAAAGAAAATGAGGGAGATTATGATTATAACTAATTGGGTAAGTTGTAATAAGTGACAGGAAAGTGCTCAAAGAGGTATGGAGGTATATTACGAACAATTTGTTTTGATGTAATGTCTATATTGTAACGTCTGTAATTCTGTAACGAAAGGTAGCGCTATATCGATCGTCACATGCCAACACGTATACCTCGCAAAGTTTGTATCTCTCTGCCACGGGAGGTTCTATTTGATGTCTAGTTCTGCGTGTTTTCTAGGCGTATCAATATCGATATTTTATTATTTGTACAATCTATATATTGTTCTGAGTTGGCAAGACTTATTGCTAGATAGTATAATTTGGTTGTGTATTTCAGTAACGTTTTTTGCCACTATTATGTTGTCCAGATTTCGTTTTGATTCGTTGTGCGTTTTGAAAATTTCCATTCCGACCTTCCTATTCCCGCAACTGATGTTTTATTACAGCCACTAAACATCTTCAACCACTCGTTCTCGATATTCGGCTCAAAGGAAATATATATTCACTGTTTTAAACTGTAAAACCGATTTTTTCTCTCCGGACTGCGTTGAGATATCAGGGTCACTTAAACACATTTCGATGGTTATATCATATGGATTTGATTTCTATTATTCGAAATTATACTTATGCTGGGACTTTTATTTTTAGAGATCTGGCATTATTCACATTTTCACAATTCCAACTCTAACGCTGTTGATTGCAAATATCAATGATGCGCCACCATTTTCCCTTTATATCCGACACTAATAGATACTTTACATATAGGTTTGCTCGACTGCCTTACTTGCGTTATTGGTATTGTGGAGGCCTCCAAAATTTGGAGGTTTGCAATGCTTTTGCTACCTTAGTTTGCAGCCCTGGCGCTACCTTAGTTTGCAGCCCTGGCAAATGAGTTTGATATTAAATATTTTCCATTTACATATAGTTTTGAAATATGTAATAAGCTTACGTAGTGCCATTTAAAAAAAATAAAACTTTCTATTATGTTGGCAACACTATTCATCCTGTGTTAATGCATAATATGTTTTAGATGTTCCCTCTTGGTGTACTTTCTTGGTACCAAGTTTGGCTAATTTTGCTTTGTTGGTTCAAAAGTTATTGGAGATTATCTCATGTACTGTAATTTGTTCGCACTTCTAATTTCCGTGCCCCCTATCTCCTTTCTCCCTGGACCTATAATGTTCGTTGTCTACTTTTCTATCCACAGCCTTTCAGCTGCTTTATGTCTCATTCGGCTTTGCTTGTATCAGATCGTGACCTTTCCTTATGAGATTTAAGAGTGTGCAAATCACTTAGTTGCAATCGTAGAATCGTAGCTTTTCGTACGAACGGTATTTGGAATTGCCTTATGTTACTGACCTGCTATTTGTAGATCTACGAAAGGGATGTCACTCTCTACTGTCCCAGTTCCAGATGTATCTTGAATACATCCATTAATAAAAATACTATTAAGGCATCTAGCTTGCGATACAGCTTGCTGCACTCGTTCACTTGATTGACCTACTTCAGATTTCTAGAACTCCGTTGTTTCCTTGCAGAATTCTATATAAGGAACTAAACCACCTGGAGCTACTGAATGTGTAGCCTCATCCTTCGTAGCCTTGAACTTCGATTTATATTGGCAGATACGTCTGATAAGCCCCATACGGCCGCACGCTAGGCACTTAAGCTCCAGCGCAAAGTAGTTATTTTACTTATTGTCGGTAAAATGTGTGCCACCGCAACGATAACAGATGTATTTCCCTTTTTTCTGTTGTTCATTAAATTTTAAAAGATTTCTAGAGATTTCATTTAGATCATCTCTCTTAGAGAACGATCTATTTGAAGGCCTAATCTTGTTAAAGTAATGAGCGTCCTTGTCAACTCGTTCTTCTAGAGTTAACTTGTCAATAACACCCTGTAGAGTCAGTTTCTGGTTGGAAAGAAGTCTGCGACGAACATCTTCTCGGAAGACTCCAAGCACTATCTGGTCCTCAGTAAATCATCTGTTTGAAAACCGAAGTCACATTTCATCAATTGCTTCCTTAATACTCTGAGAAAGTCAGCTGCGGTTTAAAACTCACCTTGCCTTTGCGTATGAAATCGGTAGTACCTTTCGACAACAATGTTCCGTTTAAAACCATAATGTTGATTAAGTATTTTCTGAATATCTTCAAACGATTTATCATGTAACTTATCAAGTGAAACTAAATCCTTCAGCATAGAGAACAAATCATGTGAGATGTTGCCTAGGAATATTTTTTCGATGTTAGTACCAAAAGCATCACAGTATGCTTGAAATTGCTCTGTATACACATTAATATCCGTATAATTCGGGTCAAACTTATCCAAAGAAATATTTCAAGCCATGGTGATATATCAAGTTAACAACTTCGCTTCCAAGTAAAATAAAACCTTTGCACTTTATAACAAGGAAATCACATCAGATTGACACTGTATTAAAAAACACATGACTCATAGCTTCGAAAATCTAAAATCACACTGCGCCATCATATATCTGCTGTGATTGTAATATGTTGTACAAATGTATTTTCCATTGATATATTGACGATTCAGATTTCAGACATAAACTTAACAACATAAAACCAATTACGAAAGATCCAGTCGTAGCCATTAACATTTGGTATAAGTTGATGATATGTAAACATACTATATGTGTAGAATATATCTTTATTACGTATATCCAATTTTATGATAGGATGATTCTCTATTATACACAATTGATGTTGAGTACCTTTATAGCGCTGGCATTCTGCCGTCTGTCCAATCTGGCTTTCATAAAACGCATAGCACTTCCACTGCTTTGCTAGATATTACTGATTTTGCGTTACGTGCACTAGATGACGGATATGAAGTTATTAGATCTATTGGGCCTCTCAAAAGCATTCAAACTTGTCAATTATAGTGTTCTTTTAGCAAAATTGAAATACTATAACTTCTCTGACAACACACTAAAATGGTTCAGTTCCTATATGTATCGAAAACAACAGATTACTTTGCATACTCAGCAATATAAAGTTTCCGAAGCAATTTTTGTTGACAGGGGTGTTCCACAAGGTTCGAATCTGGGACCACTATTGTTCACTCTATATATGGTATCAGTTATCAAACATGCAAAAATTCACTTTTATGAAGTTAACACCCAATTACTCAAAACAACTTTGCCTGAGAACATATCGAAAGCGGTTGAAGCTCTTAACCAAGACCTAAATGCAATTAGGATCTGGTTCATTAACAATGGACTTGTAATTAACCAGCTAAAATGTACGTACTGTAATGTGCCACCCCAGCGCCCTTATTATTTTTATTTTGATATGCAAATCTCGTTATTTACATCTCATTTATTAAACATAGCACCTTTCTTTTTTTATCTTTATTGCATATCATTATTTTCATGTATATTATTATATTTCTTTGGCATATCATTAGTATATCAGAACATAGTAATGCACATATTTAAATTAGATGTATTTTGGGATATTTAGCTATTAATATTTTGACTTTTGTTTTGAAATTTCAATCTTGTGCATCAGACTCCATGCTGAATATCACATGCATTTTTGGTATTTCATCGTCGTTCAGAGAGGAGATGGAACCAGCGACACTCGAAACTGGAAAGTAGAACGAAAGTTCAAACAGAGTGAACCTTCCATATTTGAACTTTACTCCAGTCAACCGAAGTTGTCATGTTTGTCAACCAAGCAAACATACCTGAGTGTATTTCAGAGTTCTCTCGTATGAGTTGTGACTACTGTAGGCTTGGCGACAGCTTGCTGTATTCGAAGCATTGTTTAAAAGTTCGCTGAAGAGATGTTAAAATCCACATACAATGACGTGTTACTTTTTTGGGTTTTGACCATTTTTCACAAGTCGTTCCCTGCACTCTCCTACCTCTCTGTCCCTAGCCAGCGAGCCTAGTTTAGAAACACGCTATCTCGGCGTATGAATACATAGTTTCAGCATCTGTATTGTGTTATACTGTATTTCCATGTAACAACTCAAGCTAAAGTCTGTTGGAATTGCCGTTTTCTCTTGTCATTATTTTAACGTGATGCGCGTTCCATCTTAAAAATCAGCTTGCTATTGGTATTTCCCCCCACGTACTAATTCCTAAGCTTTTCGTCTGCCGGCCGTCTGCTGTTGACCTGAGAGGGGAGAGTACTATAGCCTCTGAGATGCAGTGCACACATTTCTTTTAATGTTTTAGGTATGTTAACGATGGTGTCATGTTCTGTTTTTATGGTGTAAATCACCTTTAATATGTATTGTTGCTGTTTTTCATGTGTTTTAATTGATTACCACCTTTTTTTCTGTCAATCATTTAGCTTTATTTTCTTGCCACCCGTCATGTACGGTGACGCGGGTTTGTTTTTGATCCGACCTCCTCAGTTCCTCACTTGATGGCAGCACCTATCAGTCAGTTCATGTAAATTCATCCGGTATCCCACTTTGCATGTTTTATGTGTTTTTTTTAGTTATACTAATGGGTGTATTTGTATATATATTGTGTAATTAACGAATAGGAACCTTCACACAAACTTTGGATGCATGACATCCTGGATTAAGCATGTAATATTATATTTAAATAAGACCACCATATGTGGCAACATTGTAAGCACCTGGTCAGAAAGCAGAAATCGGCCATCCAGCCACGCTAAGAAAGCGAGTCTGTACAAAGTGGCGGATAATACAACTCAACAAGGTTCGAAGATACGAGAGTTGTATTAGTATGGTTTGAAATCGTTGTCGAGGAGCGTGTTATCAGTTTTGTTCTGAGTGAAAGTAACAAAGTTTTTTTTCCGTGGACTTAGTTAAAAGTCGAGTGGTCTAAGCAAATCATGGACTCTGAAAATTCTGGTTTGTGGACATTGAATTGTTGACATTTGTGCCTGTTTGTATAGTGACGGCATACAATCTACGACACAATCACTTACTGTGAAAAACTATATTTAATTTTAAAAAAAACTGATCTTGTGATTTAGTTCTATTTTTTTTGCTGTCTCTACATAAACAGTGATGATGACATTCGCAACACAGACTGTGCAGTGTTGATCTTACCTACACAAAATTGGAGAAGTTCCTATACTTCGTATATTTCCACCAATGTGTTTTGATACTTGTGTAAGTTTGCCATCAGTTATCCCAGAGTGACATGTAAATTGCAGTCTACTGTCACTAACTAAAAAGAGTCAGTGAAACATCTGACTGGGACTATCAGTGAAGCACGCCGGGGCATACTTCTGTTAGCTATCCCCACCTTCGCGCCGTGTCGAAGAACCTACTTAATCACTATGTTTACAGTGAGTTTTTCTGATTGTGTTTGATTTCGATTTAGGCTTTAGCCTATATATATACTTTCAGACACGCAACTGGATTATTTATCTCAGCTTATTTTCTTCTCCAGTTAATCTTATATATATATATATATATATATATATATATATATATATATATATATTTCTCTTCTTCGTTTCACGTAATAGAGACAGAAATGGATAAGGGCAGACAACAAATGTTAATATGTATTTTGTCTGTGTTTCTTCAAGATTAATATTACCCAAAGTGGAACTCTCTGCGATGTTTCCCCTGTGATAAACACTTATAGAAGAGTGGATAACACTACCAGACATCATAACCAGCGGTGACTTTCAAAAGACTATTCTGCAAGATTTCTTGAGTGACGTCACGGACTGTTTTGTTGTGGATAGTAGTAGTGTCAATGAGCTCATTCGAATATGTAAATATTACACAGAAACATAACCAAGTAGGGTTATATATCAAAAGTGTAAATTGTGTAAATCTCCCAAGTGTATATAAGTGTGATTACGTATAATCTTCATTTAGATGTGATCCTCAATGGAATAAATAGTTCAGTATATATATTCAAGTCCCTATCTTTAATTTCGTGCAGTAATCATCCCACATCTTTGTGATGAGAGAGGTCGTCAGTGAGGGTGAGTACTGGATTTCAGAGGATATGTATGTGTTCTGGTTTTTCAGGCGGGATGCGGCGAGCGGACAGGTGAGAGACTTCGAATTAGTCGGTGTTTCTTTGATCTTTATCCCCGGAGATTTCAATGAGTACCCGATCTAACCTTCTGCCTGGTTTTGTTACCCTGAGATTATATTTTTTTTCTTAACTCATGCACTCCTGTGTCAACTCATTGTCTCCATTAACATATAAGTAATTCGACACTTTAAAAAGTAAAATCCACAGGAGAATTTTTGTTATTGCATTTTCCTCCAACATTCACTTTCTTTTGGAATCATCGCATACATGAGTATATTAAATTTTATTATTTCTGGCTCACCCACGAGAGGCTGTTTACAATTCCTGACATCCAACCGTGGGGCGTTTTACAGTACGCTATTCTGGGAACTCTCAGAATCACGCCTTACGATTTAGACGTACAGTTAATGGACTCAATCATTAAGTATTCAGAATACATAAAAATCTTGGAATAGAAATTGATGCGAAATTAACCATTAACAACATGTGTCTACCCAATGTTCCAAAGCTGTAGGGGTGTTAAGAAATCTTTATAAAATTCGAGACTGCTTATCACAAGATGTAAAACTCCTCACTCAAATGTTGGTACTACCTTTATTCGATTATTGTGATACTGTCTATGGTCCACTTCATATAATAAACCAAGCTAAGTTAATACAAAAGATACAAAATTATTCTATCCGCTTCTCTTTTGACTTAAGAAAATTTGAACATATTCTGCCAGTTCTCAATAACAACAATTTACTGACAATGTCAAGAAGAATGTCTTTACACTATTGCTGTGTTGTTATTAACATTATTAATCAGAATGTCCCGAATATCTGTATAGGAAACTAATAAATAGATCTGCTTTTCATTCTTATCCGACAAGTCGAAATAAGAACTTTGATATTCCACGTCATCGGCTTAAACAAACAAACGCATCATTTTCAATATTCGCTGACAGGTCATGGAATGCTTTACCTAATTCCATAATAGATGTTAAAACATTGCATGCTTTCAAGAAAGCATTAAACACGTACTTACTGTGCCAACAGCGGGTAAGCTCAAGCACACATGATATTCATAGCGTAATTTGAACAACGAAACTTTTTTCCTGTACCGTTAAATAGTGTCTAATTCGGCATTCTCGTAACTTTTTATGTTTTTGTGTATTGTATTCACAGTATTTGTGTTAGTATACGTGAGCATGCTTATATGTTTTTCACTTCGTTGTTGTTTCCCAACACATTCCATTGCTTACAATTTACATATGTTCGTCATTTTTTTAGCTTCTATACGCAATTGATTTTTTAACCTTTTTCATTTTTATCTATGTATAATTTTTTAAATTATTCTTTGGACTAGGGTTAGGTGGCAACACAGCCATAGGCTGAACCTCACCCGCTTAAATAAAGAATTTTTCAATTCAATTCAATTCAGCTCAATATCCGATCATAGATGAAAAATACGAGACGCATGCATTACAAAAATCTAGACTTGACAACCGTTTGTTTACACTATAGAAGATCCAAAACAGACGCACAATGTATATACAAACACACAGACAACAATGTATATACAAAACATATGCTAACAATAAAACTGACAATTCAAATTACGCTCTGAAAAAGTAAAAGTAATGTTGCCGAAACATTACTAAAAAGAGAACATAAAAGAACTGATTATACCTCACGGCAGATCAGTCTTCAAGTCCTGGAATTTTTCATCTAACTTTCTATCTTTCTCATTGAAGTTTTGGCCTAATGCGCCGAATTTATCTAATAACTGCTTCATACTGGCATCTTCTTTCTTCGTAGTTTCCTCTTCCTTCTGGCCAAACTCTATCCCTTCTTCGTAACTTCCTTCTGGTCTCTGTCGCTCCCTGTTTTGTGCGTTTTATCATCCCGGCCTCCTTCTTCCTTTTATTTATACGTGCACTGCTCCTTGTTGGTACAATCTCACCCGACGCTACAGATCTGGGTACTCTCTCCGGGCTTACATCTTTATTCACGCCGCTCTCCATCCTGGATACGGGAATAATTTCAGAATCTTACTGAATCTTACTTTCAGAATTTCAGAATCCTGGAACTCGAACTCTTCTGGAATTCTCCCGGAGCAGAAATGTCCTTGGAACTGGATTTCTACTTGAATTCTAGTCATAATATCCGCTAAAAAATCGTGCCTGTAAGCTGGGCCCCAATATACATAACGTTCCCCCGTACCTTTAGATTAGTCTATAAAGTTTCATTGCTCCAGCTAAAGCATGGGATTTAGTATATCCGTCTGAAAATAAAAATAGAATTAGTTAAGGGTTCCACAATCCTTTCTTCTCTAGCATTCAAAATGGTAGTCGTCCAACTTCATGAATATATACTGCTGGAAGCTAATTTAACTAACTCGGATCAAAAAGATACAGGAAATAATAAGTAAGGATATCATTAAAACCTTGAATTACAGTTACAACTGTTCACCCAGAGACAAGTATCTGTTTGGTCCAAAGCACAAGAATACTCCAAGTCCAAGCTCTTACATCAAGTTGCAGCTATAACCCCTCTCTTGACAGGCGCGGAGAAGTTTACGCTACGACAAAATAGTTCTTATTTACAGAATTAATACATCCACACACATTTAAAAATGACAAGCTACATTTAAAACAGCTAAATTATTTATATAAATAATCATCTTGATAATATCTTCTATTTATTGTTTATTTAGGCCTACTTGTAAATAGTTCTCGCGCAAGTGTCTTAGAATATTCATACGCCATGTGAAATGTCTGTTCCTAACACACGTATAATTAGATTTCCATAGCGATCAAGATAAATATTTAATTAAAAGTTGTTGAATATGGGTATTTTTAGGCTTTTGATAATAGTCTAAGTTGAAATCTTCAGCAATAAAATTGACAGACTAGTAATTTTGAATATATTGCAACTGACGGTGTGACGATATACAAAAAAAAAGGCCCTCGAGTAACGCGAGGACCGTCACGCCTGGGTTCTGGAAAATATTTGATTTCTTGTATTATTCAGGACATAATGAAAAAAACTTAAGAGAGTCATATTTCAAATACCAAAACAGGGAACCTAACACTATTTTCACTTTAGGTGAACCACTGGATAAAATTTGCTTAAAGGTGACCTTTAAACTGTCCAGTAGAAAAGATCCTTTCCGAACATGGAGAAACGAAAATGAACTTTAAAACCTATGTATTATTTTTTTCGAAATGAATCGAGTATTCCATAGAACACTAACGTTATACATGAAGAGCAAAAGAGAAAACGTCTTTTCTATCAGTTTATAAAAGTGGTTTTTGGTATTCATACTATATAATATATGATAATATGTTGATATTTACGTTTATCATTTAAAAAGATATAAAATGTATATACAAAAGAGAAAAAAAATGAAACTTTAAGAATCACATGGAAAGTATCTGAGATAAATGAAGATTTTTTTTATTTTCCAGACATATACCGTATTAGTGTGTTTGTGCGTGTATGTGATAAATATTGATACGATTGTTCCATTCTGCCGTACCTTACTTTATAGAGCATTGTTTCCATATTCTGGAGGTTAGGTTCGGTACCAAGGTCTAATTTTCCTGGCTGGTTTCCTAGTGTTTTTCTCAGTGACACCAGACATGTGCCGTGATAACACTTTCAATTTCGGACCTGACCGACTCTTATGCCGAAACTTATCCCGGAGGGATCCATAGGTGCCTAAAACCTATAAAAAATTGCAAATCCAACGAATATAATATGTAAAACTGTTGCTCTGTTAATCGGCATGTATCTCCTTATTGCCGACACAATATGACCAAGATGGATCGAGTGAACTAAGCTCAGTTGGTACATTGTTGGCTTAGCAATCGGAGGTTCTGGGACGATTCCAACGGCCTCCTATTCTGACTGAGGTAGTACTTTCACGACACGAGTAAGTTGGTGTTTATAATATTCTGCAGATAGAATAAACACACAGAGAGACATAAAGAGAAAGAGAGAGTGTGTGGGAGAAGGAATGAGTAAGAGAGAATGACAAAAAGAAGAGAAAAAGACAGAGAAGCGGAAGAGACGAAGTCGTGAAAAGAAAGATGGGGAGACAGAGAGATCAATGAAAAGCATTGAAACTAAATTGATTTATTATTATGCTAAGCAACAAATACAAACACACTGTTTTGTTTCTGATTCTTGCTAGTGATGCATCTTGTCTCTCCAACCGGAGAAGAATCTTTGATTGAGTTCTGTAAATAGGTGAAGGTATGATTTCATTGGGATAAAAAAAACGCACTTGTCAGAATTAAGCCAAAGCCGTCTGAATGAAAGGCCAAGACGATTACTACTGTACCACACATTGCACTCCCAAAAATCTGCGGAACGCATGTTACAGTTTTCCTGCTTTAAAGTAGTACAAATGGACGCTTCATGTCAATGACTTGTTCGTAATTTTGCTGTTAAGACCACAGATTTTATTATGCCTCTTCCAACCAAAATTCGTAAATCGTCGTCTTCTTCTACAAGGACAGAAACGTTCCCACCGTAGGTGATTCTGTTTCACGTCTCATTGTAGAAATGGCTATTTTCGAAATCCTGAAAATACACGATGTAATCACATGTGCAATAAAAACGCCGTACCTGACTTACCTAACCTGCATGTGCTTTTGATCACTAATTATTAAATTTCATAATGCGTATATATATATATATATATATATATATATATATATATATATATATATAAGTTATTTCTTTTTAAAAAGCATAACCACACCAGGATTCGATCCCGGGTGTCTGGATTAGCTTTCCTACATGCTACCAGGACGGCAAATTTCCAATTGCAAACCAGCCGCTTGCCGGTGCTTTTTTGCAGCTAGGCGCATTTCTGTATTATTTAAGGAGTAATCCGCCTGCACGAGAATGGCGAGCTTTAATAGGGCATTCTGTGTTGAAACACTACTGGCGATTCGGTGCGACGGTTCCACATTCAATAAGATACGACGTTTAAGAGAAGAAGTTACTATTGTGATGTCTCTATAGATCATTCAATGTCATCTATCGGATTTTTTGTAAACTACATGAACGGAAGCAGAGCTAGAGTAGTTCAGTAAGGTTGTGACGTAAGTTTTGGCAATTTTAGCAACTTAATTTTTATTTGTGGAGTTCAATCTAATATCGCTAGTCATATTTTCGTGTCTGCTATTTTCTAAGAATACTCAATATTTTTTACCCTCGGACGTTCTTAGTTTATTCGAATTTCCTTGTTTTCTTATGCATTAGTTTTCGAGTTAGAGATTTCGATACCGTGTACCTTGCCTGTAACGTGATTAAAGTTGTACCCTGATTGAAGATGGACATCTTCGTTTGTAAATTAATTGCACCTCTTTTTTATACAAAGTCAATTAATTTTCAGTATGAATCGGTGAGTTCAATCCACGTCTTTTATGTAAAAATTCAGACCTCGCGAAGTTGAAGATATGTAGAAAGCAGATTTGAAAAACGATTCTACTTGCCTCGTTTCTTTCCAGATGCCATATTGTGTTTTGGAGCAGAGCGATTTTGAATAATTAATATCATCCAGTAAAGTAAGTCATTTGTCAGCAGTTGAACCTCTCCGAAAATTCCTTGGAATATTTTCTTGCTTTGAATTGGCTTAAATCCGGATAATATAATATAATTAATATAATATAATATAATGTAATAATATAATATACGTAAATGAATCTCACCTTTAGCTCCTCCTAGGTACGGAAATATTTACATTTTAAACCTAATTAAATATTTAGGTATTTTGAAAATGTTATAATTAGTGTTAATTCTCGTAACTAAAATGAAGAAAATAAATGAATATTCTTTCTTATTTGACTATATTGCACAGAACTACAGCATTTATGTAGAAGTATTAAAATTTGATTTCAGTATAATGATGCCCATGTATATACACTTCATGTATTTACAGGTTGTTATTTGCTTTAAGTCACCTCACCCCTTTTCAATCTCTTTTGGTTGTTATTTTAATTAAATTAGAGAGGTTGCCGAGACTTTTATTTTATATTAATTGAAGTATGCTTGAACAGATAATAAGTGTCAGAAAAAAGTTTACAGACTTAGAACCTTTATTTCGAGCTACATTTTCTTCGTTTAAGAAATTTCTGAATAGTAAGAATTCCTTGTGTCATAATTATTAAACCCATTTATTACAAACAATTTTGTGTTGAACTTCGTAAAGGATACCAGTTAATTTGCATTCTATCTATTTAATCTCCATTACTAATTTTATTTTGTCACATTCGATACGTGCACCACAACTTGACCTTGTCTGTACTGTAAATTGCACTTCATATTAATACTACTATAATTTATGTAGAATATGTTTAACTAAATATTTATTTGCGAATGTTACCATTCAAGTCTTATTATCACTAAGTCTCGTCAAAATGGTATAACGTTGTTGTATCGAGTTAAATTTTGTAAGAAATCAAAATGTAAATGTCTCATAAATATAATTTTCAATTTGAATGTTTGCATACTTGAGAATCTTGCAAACTGTGACTTTTTCTTTTGTCCTCAGTGACCAAATGAAACTAACTTTCCTGTAGCATCGTTCTGCAATAGTTCATATACTGTGAATTTTCAATATACTGAACCAAACATGACGCTCATAAATTCTAAAGATTTTGTGATCAGTATTTTTTTAGTCGAACGCAAACAGATAAATGGAACAAAATAAATTAATTTGTGTAAGCAAGATTTACCTTGGGTATGTTTCTCTTTTTCAATACAAATAATTTAGTATTAAGAAGTGGTTATAAGATAATACATTGAAATATTTCTTACAGCATGATACATATGATAATAAGTTCTGTGGGCTATATTGTGAAGATAGCTGAGTCGGATGCAGTCGTAATAAATACTGCATTTCCAAGTACAATCTGGGTGATTATAGAGAAGTGTAATTCTTGCTCACTAGATAAAATGAGATTGCTTCTTAGTTCTTCTCTTATTTGTTGGCCTATTTAAAATATACATAGTTTAGGTTAAGTTTGTTTTCTTGTGTTACTGGAGAACATAAGTGCAAGGACAAACTTTTTGGCTTCCACTGTACTTTTTTGTTTGAGTCAATAGTACTCAGCAAATGCCTTCTTTGCCTTTATTTTAATATTCTACCCCTGTTGGTGAATGGTGTTTTGGATTGATGAGCAGAAACGTCGCTTCTTCGTAACTTTACTCGATGCACAAAGAGGTTTAATTTGCTAAATACAGAAATCAATCCGTTGTTTTTCCAAATTACATTTTGTGTTTCAGTATATCTTTGCTAGCATATGCCATAGTGCTAATGCACTTGGGTATAGTTCAGTATCCTGATGCCCCTTTAACTTCTTACATGTTATACAGATACTTGGTTCCTTGAACCAGTGGGGTTTCGTTAATATGCTGTCGCCATGGAAACGCGCGTTAGCGTGTATGTGTGTGTGTGCACTGCGAAGCTGCGGTGATATTATTGGTGCTAGAGTACCCTTGTATACTTGTGTGCTTGCATTTTTGTTGCCTCCACTGGCCTGCTGTCTTGATTATAGTGGAGATAAGTTACTTCTAGGCTATTAAATACGTTTGAATAAAATATTTATACAGAATAAGTTAATTTTTCAGTGGGGCGCGTCCAGATTTAGTTGTGTTCGCCTGAAGTTTATGTGGATTGATATAGTTGCTGAATATTATTATTCAAATATTTTTTTATGCCAGCTAAGCTTGTGGTATGCTCCGATGATAGTGATTATATATAGGGTAACGCCCTAGCCGAGCTGGTCTACCGGTTACCGAAGCTAAGCAGCTCTGAGTCTGGTCAATGCATGGACGGGTGGACGTTGTAGTACTCCAGATGGTGTTGCCTGTGTGGCGTCCACCTAGCCTCGTGAGGACAATTGGGGAGCTACCTGAATAAAGAGGTAGTGGACTCCGGTCACGAAAACCGGCATTAATGGCGAGGAGAAGTCGAGATGCTGACCACATCTCATCTCTACGGCATGAGTGCCAAAGCCGGCTGATAGGCCTGGGCACTTAATGAGTTGTTCTGATGTTGCTGAACCTGCAACCTTCTACCCTGACGACATGGCTTATGTTAAAGATTTATTTTACTTTTCTTCCACTACCTGTTGGGTTCTATTTTCACGGCGTAGCGTGCTTTAGTCCTGCTAGTATTATTTAATAATTTAGTTAGCTGCCCTACTGCCCATGCTGGTTTCTGAAACTGACACGGTTGCCACCGGTTAGCTTATTACACCTTATTTATGTTGGTTGATTCATGATTGCTTTACCAGCCTGGTCACGCTACATTATTCGATTGTTCACTATCGCGTTGTAAAAAGATATTTGACAATAAAGGGTTTAAACCTCTGTTGCCCAGTTTCAATAGGCAGAAGTCGAGCATCATGTTGCTGGTCTTTCCTATCTATCTATTTATTTATTTATTTATTTATTTATTTATTTATTATTAAGTTTCAGATACAGCTTGAGTTGCCATTTTAGACAGAAACAAAATAACAATGCAACAAACTAAATAACTGCACTACAAACTAAATAACTTTACTACAAACTAAATAACATGAAATTAAATTTTAAACAACACATAACACAGCAATTTATATAAAAAAACATAACGATTATACTACACAAGAGGAATAACTCACATATTTGTATTTAGCGTTTGATGGAAAGTGTTTTCAAATCCGAAAATATCAATATTTGAATCAAGGTTATTGTACATAATTACTAGTCTGTGGAATAAGGAGCGCTGCAGTATACTTAGCCTAGGCGTGGCACAATGAAGGAGGTTATTATTTCTGGTTATTCACAACGGAACACGGAAGTAAAATTTAGATATCAGCTCTCCAGTTCTAAGATTACCGTTAAGTATCTTGTATAAATACATCAAATCTACCAGCTTGCGACGTGAAGAGGGTACGTGGAGACCAAGAACGGATAATAACTCTGGTTTGCTTAAGCTACGTACTGATGGTATTCTTCTTTTGACTATAGCAGGAAAGAAGTTCAGAACAGAATCAATATGAGATAGATTTGAAATACTAGCCATGTTCCAAATTGGGGAGCAATATTCAGTTTTAGGGGAGATGAAGGTTTTGTAGAACATACTCAATGAATGGAGGTCCTTAATTTCTGTAAATCTATACAGAAGACCAAGTAAGCGCATAGAACTATTAGTTACAGAAGTCACGTGATCAGCAAACAGAAGTTTTTCGTCAAATACTATCAGTCGAAATATAAAATTTAGAAACGCCTGGACCCAGTATCCATAGATAAAAGGATGCAGGACAAGGGACGTCGTTAGATTTTTAAAATCACCACTCATTTTCTACAATAAATCAGGAATAAATTAGGTTCTTTATAACGCACCTATATGACTTTTACCAATTCACCAACTTGCGACAAATCGTTGATTACTTGCGTATCAGTTGTCTCGCTGGGAATGATTTGCAAAGTTACAGTGATAGTTTCCTAATTCATATAAACCACTGGTATTTTATAATAAATGTCTTGGTCAATAACTGTTACTGATCCATTACATTCGTTAACTACTCGTTGAGCTAAAATTTTCGAAACCACCTGCACATACACAGATAACGTGTAATTATCTGTTTCGATTGATACTAATGTGTCAATGTGCTAAACACACCTCTATACTAACAGGATCTGGTTTTTGAGGATATGAACTGAAATACGTGTGAAATAAGTGCTTCAGTGTGTTGATACGTTACGCTTTATGTGTTCTCATAATTTATGAATTTAATAACAACCTATTAAACAATGTACATACATCAAAGTTATCTTCTTTTACTCTTTGTTGACACAAAAATACAATATGAAGATAAACAGTTCAACACAACAGAATTAAACTCCAGCGCAGCGCACAAAGGAATTCAATCACTTGAGCAGCCACAAAGTGTGACACACACACAAATGCATATATATACTAAAAGAAAAAGAATTACATCACATAAAAAAATAATTGCCAATGAGAGAACAAACTGAATTAGATTAGAACTGGTTCTACTTATCCTGGTAAAGATTTGTTTCCCTTTTCCCAGCATTCATGTGTATCCTTCTAACGTGTGTGAGATAGTGTCTATATAAGTTTACCTTGTGTAATAGTAACGCCTATGCCTGAACTTCAAGATATTTGAGATTCGAACTTCCTTCCTTGAGAGGGAAGTAAGAATTGTTTCTGCTTGTTATCAATATTTAATTTTATATAAGAAAAAACTATATACTTATTTTCCTTAGCAATCACTTGTTTAGACATTGCAAAATTGACATATGTCAGTGCATTTGCTAAAGATGTAACAATTAGTAAATCAAGCTTTAGAAATTAAATGTTGAAAGCTCTGTTGAAATGGTATCAGATCTTTAACCACACTAGTACCTAAATGTTTTCCATTGAGTTTTATAGTTTCATTTATACATCTATACAAAACTATACCCAGAATACGGATTTCTTCTACGATTTTACAGCTGTTTAAGAAATTATCTGCCATGTTGGGGGCAGTTAGGAGAGGTTGAGCTTTTGAGGCATTGAGTTTGATGATGATATCATTTAGAAAGAAATCATTAACGATATTGAATACGTTTTGAATTTCTTGTGAATTGATATAACGAAGCAAGTTATGTCGTCAACGTAACCTAGTACCTTAAGGCTGAGGTCCAAATATTTTATTCCTTGAATGTTGTTCTCAATGCTGTTTATTAAAGGACTAATAAATATGGCAAAAAAAGAGGCGGAAAGTTTAATTTCTTGGGAAAGTATGACGGGACGTTTCATTTGCTGCTTTCATTTTGCGAGTTACATCTGATACACTCTTTCGAATTTAACTGTTTCCAAGTTTAAAATACTGTATACGATGCATATAATTTATTTGTTTTGTGACAATGTTTAATTTCACTAACAAAAATATAAACACATATTCAGGTGTATTAAACAATTTATTGTATAATCCTATAATGGAAACGTAGGTATACTTTCACGTACTGTTTTTAGAATAACTATAATCATATCTATTTTCAAATGATCAATTTCAGAGCCGCTTTCTGCTAAACAATTGAACATAAGTGCCCAATGTCTTCATATTTTAATTTCTAGGAACAAGCTAGCCTAAAACGATATGTCACATGACCCTATTTACATTGGAAATTTTCGAGCTGAATCCAAGATGGCGACCATGATGCTCATGCCACCCACAGATGCTGCCATCTTTCATCACCCAAAGGTTGGATCAGATTCCCGCAGCGATTTCAACACGACAATTGTCTTTAGACTTGCGCTTTACCATGTACAAATAGGCACAAATCGATTTTTCTAAAAATTCCTATTCAAAATTTCCAAGAGGTTAGGTCTATGGATATCATTTTCGTGCATTACAAGTGATCAAATATTGCGATGTTAATGTGCTACTGGGGCAATTTAATAAAAATAATCAAATTACAATAAAAATTAGCAAGTCATCCTAATTCACCTATTCTTGAAACTCGTCTTCATTATTCCTTCGCAGTGGTTCTTGTTGATCAACGAAAGCTCTTCTGAGCCTAAGAGGAATTTAAAACTTCTTTAGTGGGAACAAAGAAATTGAGAGAGGGCTCTGGGCTTAAAAGTAATCGCGTAAATAAATAGGTATTCACTTTTGTTCTGGAACCTTTCCGCATGTGGCTCTCTCTATGATACCTTACTTTTTTCTCGAGCTTCTTCGTCTAACTCACCTATCTGTATAACTTTCGGAATTTTCTGGAGCCATGAATAAATATTTTGGGAACGCAATCTGACATGTAGCGATTACCTGTTGAACAATGCTACATATCTTTCTGCAATTTCGGCGCAGTACTTGCCGAAAACATCCACACTTATTTCATAATGGAAATTATTATCCTTCAAAATAACGGCAAACGCACTGATGATGACTTTAACTACATCTTTGAAAGATGCAGATAAAGATATCGGCTAAAATTAGCTATCCATGGTCTCATTATTTCTGGTTCCGAATCCAGACTTGAAAAGACTTTAATTTTTGTTCCGAATTTCTTCTGAATAATTTCTTCTGTCTTCTGGTAAGTCTACATTAGGCTTTGTTGATCAACATGTTTGTGCACGCGAGGATTATCTAAAGACCGTGACAATTTATAAACGTACCCGGTATAAGTGGAGTGAAAATTGAAGATTGTCACGGTCTTTAGATAATCCTCGCGCACACAAACATGTTGATCAACAAGACCTAATGTAGACTTACCATTAGTAATTTGCCATACTTTGAAGTCCAATCTGTAACTAATGCGGAGAATCTATTTTAAAAAATCGAATACAGGCATGAAAAACTAAAAGGTCAAACATGTGTCGGTGTCCAAAATTCGTTCTCGAATTACATCCAATTGTTCATCATTCTAATCTTGCTTTCAAATATCAACGACAGATTAAAACTGGGAGACCTGAAGGCCATAAATAAATTCTAATTCACAAAACAGAAGTAACACCTATATGTTCTTTCTTATTGCTCTGCTGTCGAGCCTCACATAACAGTGAAAACGTGAATACAAACGCGCAAAGCGCAAGTGGTCTGTTAAAGTAAACATATCTGTATTCATTAAGGATTAGTCGACAATTGAAAAGTGGTTTCATAAGTTTCTCTCGTTTCCTTTCCTTCTAATTCATTAACTATGAAGAACAATGAACATCAATGGAACACAAGCGTTAAATTAGAGCAAAAAATACTCGACCTATTAAAAATACTACACTTCCATACAGAACATATTCCAACCCAATTTTATCACCTCCCTTAGTGGCCACACACCCTAAACTTAACGAATTAGCTTTTTTTATTATACTACGTTGTCGAAACCAGTGCATTACCGTATTCGCAGGAACCTGCCAAGTTCAAATCGTATACCCACGTCTTGACGAAGATGGATGTCCTAGTTTTTGCACCTCAATATGTTAGCAATTCCCCTACGGCAGACATATTTAGACTTATCAAAAATAATGACATTTCAGTTTTCGATTATTTTTCTGAGATTCGGACCACTGTGTGTCCGTTTGCAAATAGCTGAGTACAAGGCGTGTACCTACCGTGTACCCAGCGTTGTTCTAATATTTAGATAGGTACAAACTTCCTTCTAAAATTTCAAGGTAGGTACACGCCGTGTACCCGCGTGTACCCTCCATTCCACCCCTGATCACAGTTTTTTCCTTTCTTTTTATCTCTTTGTTCCATCTCTAGTTGCATTTATCTACATTGTTTCTTTGTTCTCCCTTTCATCTTTATTTTATTTTTATTATTATTTTCCCCTTTCCTATGATTCTGTACCCTCTTATTCCTTCAGGAAGCCCCTTACCTGCTTCTAGTAACCTTCAAACTTTCTTCTCCATTTGGTGCTTTCTTCGTCCCATCTAGTCACTTCCCCGCCTCCATAACCTGGCCACACTGTCACCCATCATCTGTTTACAATGGAGGCATTCAAAGCGATGAGCGCTCACTGAGTACTCAATGAGCGCTCACTGAGTAATCAATGAGCGCTCAATGAATTTGTCCTTTGAATGCTACTGACTATTTCCGGCTCACTGTGAGCCGCCGCCATTTTATCGAGCCAAGGTATCTCACGCTCTATTTGAGCCGGAAGTGCTAGAATAGGCAAAATGGCTTCCCAAGCAGAAAGTTTCAGCGTTACGTACGAGTATAATAATAATACGTACTATGAAATATCAGGAAGTCATCATCACTTCACTTCCTACTTCAGAATAGTAAGATGTTAGAAAAACATATTAGTTGTATTAAATACATTTCATCTAACTTATGGTGCGCTAGAGATGCACATATATATGTATATATATAGTTGTGTGTCTTCTTGCACCGAAATACGGCACTGCGAGGCGAGAGAGCTGAATCGCTATTTTCATATAAACATCACTCTGGCGTTTTAATGTGGCATTACAAGAGTTTAAAATAAATAGTTATTTCGTACAAATTGAATTCTTAAGCTGTTTCTAATTTGCTATATTAAATTGACCAGGTTGGTAGTCACGTTTCCGCTCTCAAATTGGGATTCGAAACTGCAAATTATATTTAAAGTTTTATATAGCAATTTATATAAGCTACTTCGGTTATGATGCACTTTATGACACCTAGTTATTCTGCCGTATGTACCGTACGCTTTAATATAAATACCTAGCAACAACCAGCAGTCCAAAAGGTGATAGTAAAAGAGAAAGGTTCTAGAACTCTGACCCGGTTGCAGGAGTATCATATGTAGAGAATAATGTAACTTCTTTTGAAATACTTAAAAAAAAGAACACTTTCTTGACTTGGATACTTGGAAGTGGAGGGGGACTAGTGTTCTAGAAACTTGCCATCAAGGTTTGAAATATCACCCAGATTCTTCTAATGTGAGTAAAGTACAAAATTCGACGTAAGTATCAGGAGCTGCGCAAGACGTTACTCCATGCGATTTAGTTAAACATTTTCCTAATCTCTAAATGTACAAGTAATCCGAAATTCACGTTACTAATTATGAACAAATAAATGCATTTCTGCATTTGGATAATGACTGGACTCACTGTTATTAGTAGCCCTAATCGTCTACCTTGGTACATTTGAAAGGCGTGGGTCTATTAATGGGCCACGCCTGCTCACTACTGGTGGAATAAAGAAAATAATGCTTTTAGGGAAAAGATGGTAACAGAAATGTCCTATGGATTCACCTTTTCTCCACACTAGTTTATTTTAGTTCTTAATACACAGGATCCAGTTGTGGACCTTGTTTGCATATTTTCACTGCTTGGCATATTTACAAGTACATTTACATCTTCCTGGCACGGCGCCATGTTTATTACTCTTTGCACTGTACGATATTCTGTTGTTCGTCGAAGTTCACCCATGCGCTTTCAACTGTTCGTTGAGCATAAACCTTAACTGTCATCCGAAGGATTTCCGATCCCAGACGCTCACGAAGCGCTCAGTCCTCATTGAGCCGCTCAGTCCTTTGAATGTAGCCAATATGACGTTTCCTTAACACCAATCCCGCACATGTCCGCTCTGTCCATTTTCTCTCCGACAAGTTGAAAACGCATTTGCGATGTTACACACCTGTCTTAAGAATCTACCATGTAAGTATCTTTTTTCTACCTGTTTTACCATTATATGTACGATGTATACATAATGTGTGTGTGAGTGTGTGTCTCTCTCTCTGTGTGTGTGTGTGTCTGTGTA
Organism: Lepisma saccharinum; assembly: GCA_022664845.1. Classification (NCBI taxonomy): domain Eukaryota; kingdom Metazoa; phylum Arthropoda; class Insecta; order Zygentoma; family Lepismatidae; genus Lepisma; species Lepisma saccharinum. Next base: position 80,403 of record JAGDQP010002182.1, read on the forward strand.
TTAGTCACAATTTGTGGCTGTTCATGTCAATGAATTCCTTTGAGCGCAGTGTGTGTTTAATTCCGTTGAATTGACCTCATTGTTTTTATCTCCATAAAGTGTTTTCGTGTAAAAAAAAAGTAAAATTACATAACTTTGGAGTGTGTATAGTGTTTAATAGGTTGTTATTAGGTTCATAAATTATCAGAATACATCAAGCGCAACATGTCAACACACTGAAGCACTTCATATTCTCAAATACCAAATTCGGTTAGTATACAGGTGTGTTTAGCACATACGTTTAAACTTACTAACACATTAGTATCGACCGTAAGAGATAATTATACGTTATCTGTGTATGTGAAGGTGGTTTCAAAAATCTTAGCTCAACGAGTAGTTAACGAATGTAATGGAACAGTAGCATTTATTGACCAAGATATTTATTATAAAATACCAGTGGTTATGTACGAAGATATAACGAAAATCTTGTTAGAAATACAATCGAGGAGAACAAGAGCCTGAAGAAAACCAAACAACAGCTCATGATAGGGGAAAAGCAAATAATTGAAGTTATAAACCAGACGGGAACGTAACACGAAATAAGGAAGAAATTATAAAAATGTTTGAAAATTTCTACAGAGAATTGTACTACTCCGAAGAAGAGCTAGAAAATGAAGACTCAGAAGAAAATGATGTAGATGTCCCAGATATAATGAAAGAAGTGGATAAAGTACTTCGAGGGATGAAGAGCGGAAAGTCGCCAGGAGATGGACTCACAGCAGAGATGTTTAAATTGGGAGGTGAAAACATGAAAGAGGAACTTGCGAAATCATTCCCAATGTGCCTGACGAAGAGAGAAATACCCAAATGTTGGATGCAAGAATTTTGTTGTACAAGAAAGCGGACAAAGAACACGCCGAAAACTACAGACCAATTAGTTTACTGTCAGTTCTATACAAAATATTCACCAAAGTTTATTTTGAATCGTATTCAACGGGACTTGGATTTTAACCAGGGAAGGGAACAAGCCGGATTTCGTCGTGGATTTAGCACAATGGACCACATACAAACATTGAATGAAGTTATGGAAAGGACTAATTAATATGAACTTCCACTGCATTTGGGATTCATAGATTTCGAAAAAGGTTTCGATTCAGTCTTCTTGTCAGCAGTACTTAAATCACTTTAACATCAAGGCATCGAAAGTGCATACATCAAGTTGCTGCGAAACATTTACTCCACCGCCACATCTGTCATTAGACTACATCAACAAAGTGAACAATTTTAAGTTGGAAAAGAGGTAAGGCAAGGAGATTCAATTTTCCCAAAACTGTTTTCTGCGGTCCTGGAAAAAGTGTTCCAAAATTTAAACTGGGATGAAGTTGGAATTAAAATTAATGGCGATTATCTTCATAACCTACGGTTTGCTGATGATATAGCTCTGTTTGTTTCAAATGCAGAAGAACTACAAACCAGAATGGAAGAACTGCATAATGACAGTTCGAAAATAGGCCTTAAAATGCATTTAAGTAAAACAAATAAACATGTTGCAAAAAGAGAAATAAAGATTAGCGGAGAGACAATAGGTATAGTTGATGAGTACATTTACCTAGGCCAGCTTAAAACATCGAATGCAAAGTTGACTGATGAAATAAATAGAAGATGTAAAATGACGTGGAGTTCGTTTGAAAGACTACACTTTATTTTCGAAAGCAAACTTCCAATGTGTCTAAAGCGTAAAGTTTATAGTCAATGTGTCTTACCTGTAATGATGTACGGCTGTGAAACTTGGACATTGAATGCACAAACGACTCAAAGATTGAGAGTCACACAAAGAGAGAAGGAGAGATGCATACTAGGAATAACCAGGAGGGACAGGAAGACAAATGAATGTATTCGCACACAAACAAAAGTAGAGGATGTAATCAAGACTGCGAGGAAGGTGAGGGTGAAATAGGCCGGTCACATAGCTAGACAAACAGATGGAAGATGGACGACAAGTGTACTACATTGGATTCCTAGAGAAAAGAAACGACCGAGACGATGTCCAAATGCAAGATGGGTAGATGAAATCAAGCGTTTTTTAGGAGCTACATGAATGAGGAGAGCAGCAGACCGAGATATGTGAAAAAAGGGGGAGGCCTTCATCCAGCAGTGGATAGAAAACGGCTGAATATGATGATGATGACCAGTGGTTTATATGAATGAGGAAACTATCACTGTAACTTTGTAAAACATTCCCAGTGAGGCAACTGATACGCTAATAATCAACATTTTGTCGCAATTTGGTGAAGTGGGAAAAGTCATATAGGTGCGTTATAAAGATCATCATTTATTTCCGATTTATTGTAGAAAATGGATGGTGATTTTAAAAATTTAATGACGTCCCTTGCCCTGCATCTTTTTATCTATGGATACAGGGTTCTTCCGTTTTATGCTGGACAGATATCTGTTTGCTTTACGTGTTTACATCCTTTTCATCAAGGGATCCAGTTCTCCCTAAAATAGTGAAAATCTACACGAAATACGAATACTTTGAATCAAATTGTGCCTCGGAATGAACTGATTCCGTCCGTCCGCTTGTCACCTCATGAATTCTCACAGTTGGTTCCATTTTCGATCTTATTGGTTTATGGAAACATGTACCAGAATGTTTATGGGTTCACATTTTATACTAACACAGGTGCAAGTAGTGACAAGTTGTCAAAATGTATTATGATTTTCGTTCATTCTTATATTTTGTCGTTTTGGTTTGGAAACTATGTTTAATCTTTATTTGTCATAAATGATATTATTTTATTTTATTTTTGGTAGCTGTAAACAAGCTCTATGTACTTGTGAAGTTAAGTTGAGTCATAAGCTGTTTTAGTAATTGACGGTTCGATGAGAGTTCAATCCTGTCTTTCAATTGGTTCAACATTTTCCCGTCTTCTTCCTAGTCTTTGTATAACGACTGCCTTCATTGGTTTAAATATTTATTTACTTAGCAACGCCTCTGTCAAGGCATATGATTGGTTTGTTGTTATTCTTTATACATGTAATGGTTAAACTCGAGTTTATGAGCCGGCCGGGTGGTCGAGCGGTCTGCGGCGGTAGGCTATCGACTCAACGGTCCCGGGTTCGAGTCCCGGCAGGGGCATGGGTGTGGATTTTAACACTTAACAGCTAATGGCAAATCGTGACGGGCCGAAGTCCAAAGTTACTAAACTGGCCCATATAAAAATAAAGTTTTTTTTTTTTATCGAGTTTATGAATCTGCGAAGGCACATTCTCGCGATTTTGTTACTAAATCATCATTAAATGGAATATGTCAATACATATATGCGTGTCTAGTTCTTTCTTTATCTTAATATGCAACTTTGACATGTAGAATATAATGACACATCTGGAGTAGAATGATTAAATTAAGGAAAACGTACGTCACTGAAGAATTCTAAGGATTTGACCAAAACTTCACTGCTGAGTAATGACACAAGCTTTTATTCACTTTTACTCCATATGGATTAGATCTTTTTTTTTTTTTTTTTTTTTTTTTTTTGTATTTATGATAAGTATGTTAGGTCATGATTTGAACACCTACCAAAACCCAGCAAGTAGGATATATGCAATTTGTTTCGAGATTTTTCGTGCCATATGTTAATGGCATTAAATTAGTGAAGACCACATTCAGTTATAATTTTGCATTATATCTTTGAACATATGTATGGAGGTTATATGATTTATATTTGCAACAGGAAGCTTACATTAATTTAATAGGCAATACTTGGAATCAAAGTAAAGCACGAAAATATAACATGCAGTCTTTGCTACAGTGGCGGTTGTTTACCAACAAACGAATTAGAAATGTGACAAAAAAATATGGAGATATTCAAAATCAGCTAAAAGAGAACAGTTCTATTATTATTAACAAATTTTGCAAGAATATGTTGACCGCTTGCAGGTTGGTGAAATAATTTTGCAGAAAATAATATGTGTTCAAGCTAATTTGTTATTGTTTTCAAAGAAATAGAATCAAGTTATTTTGATACGCAGCAGAACGAATATTTTTCTCAAGACGAAACACCCTCAATATATATTAAACGTGAGGGGCAAAGAGGTAAAAACTGCTTTTATCATACTTTTTTGGCTGTCAATGGCACTCTGCATCAGAGATTAACTGTATACTCCGTTGTTTATGAACAAGTTAATTATTTCTTCAAAATGTCTGCCGAAAGTTCTGACTTTTTGAATTTTGTTTCTTCAATGTTAACAATAAATAGGAATATTTAAGTGCACCTTTTACGTTTTTAGAATTACAAGATAACTTTCAGAGGATGAATTCACGTTGTGTAGGTTATTCTAACAGCTTCAATAAAATTTCGTAATTGCTTTCATAAATTAAGTTGCCTGATCTATATGAAATCTTCAATGAGTTATGGCTTGCCACAAAAATATATTTTTCATTCTCCAAAGCCATTGGAGTCTTAGTTTCTAAATCTGGTGTCCAATTGGCCAATTCTCGATGAAGACTTTGCATGTTAGATCTCTTCATAACTTAGATTTTAAACTACTTTTAAAATATCTATCTAGTAGGTTAGTAGTGTTGTCTCAGAAATGTAATGCATAAATTAAAATCTAATTGACTTGGTAAAAATTTACTCCGTGGATTGACAGCTCCCTAATTGAGACACGCCCCCTTGACTTTTGTTTCTCACCCCTTTACCTCCCTTGGAACAGAGAATCGTACTCCCCCTGAAAGCTATTTGCTTTTTCTGTTGATGATGAAAACATAAAAAAAATTAGGAAGAAAATTTTTTTAATTTGTAACCCGAACCACAATAGCAGATAATAAAGCCATTGCCTATGGTCTAACGTTAATTTAGTTGAAGAGAAAAGAAGCAGAAAGGGTAGAGATGAATATTTTCAAAACGAAATAAGAAATTAAATTATTATTTTTGATCATTGATATGAATGTAACAAAACTAAGTACTCGTCAGTATTAAAAAGTGTAGGTACCTGTTATTCGTAGTAATATTGTTTGATCGTGAGAAATATAAACACTGATCTTGCATATAAAATGTGATATTGATGGGAATTATACTGAAAAGCTTCCAAAGGCCTTAGTAAATTACAGAAAGTTAACAAACATAAAAAGAATCATTGAATATAAGTTGGTATTGAGATATGCAGAAATATAAACATTGATTTTACATAATAAAATGTAATTTGACTAAAGTTGCATAGAAAAGCTCCCGAAAGCGCTGGTAAATTGCACAACTGTTGAATATAAGTTGGTATAGACATATATAAAAATTGAGACAAAAACAAGAAATTATTGTACTGATTAAAATGTAATTCGACTAAAGTTGCGTAGAAAAGCTCCCGAAAGCGCTGGTAAATTGCACAAGTGTTGAATATAATTTGGTATTGAGATATACAAAAACAGACAAAAACAAGAAGCTATTGTACTGACTAAAATGTAATATTGATGGAAATAGTACTAAAAACTTCCGAAAGCGTTGGTAAATTACAGAAAGATAGCACACATGAGCAAAATCATTGAATACCGTTGAGATATACAGAAACTGAGATAAAAGAACATGTGATTTTACTGAATAAAATACAATTTGAGTAAACTCGAACTGAAAACCTTCCGAAAGCGAGGGTAAATTTGAAAAAGTTTTGATGCAGGACGTAAACCTCATGACGAAACGTGAATGTTGTATATACTGGTTTTGAAGCTAGGAAATGCACTTATTTTGATTTTACCTTTGATTTTTAAAAAGTCGCCATTTTGTAACTAATATGGCCGACATAAAATCTATTTTGCACATCATTTGAGCTACAGAACTGAAATTTTATATGAAGACGTATTGCCATTATTAGATTGAAGAAATATTAGAAAAGTTTTTATAAGTCGCCATCTATAACAAATATGGCCGTGGAAATGATGTTTTGATAGAATACAGAGCCTAAGCGATTAGGCCTAGAAACTTGAAACTTGGTAGAAACGTTGATTACTGCAAAAGAATTACAGACATACGAGAAAATTGTACAAAAGTCGCCACCTTTAAATAAATATGGTGGACAATTTGACTGTTGAAGGAATACACAGCCTAAACGACTAGAACTAGAAACTTGAAACTTAGTAAAAGCGTTGATTACTGCAAAAGAATTACAAACATATTAGAAAATTGTACAAAAGTCGCCATCTTTAAATAAATATGCCGGACAAATTGATGTTTTGAAAGAATACACAATCTAATCGGATAGAACTAGAAACACGAAACTTTGTAGAAACATGCATTAGTACAAAAGAATTACGAAAATGTAAGAATATTTTGGAAAAGTCGTCATCTGTAAACAAATATGGTGGACGAAAAAAACATTTTATATACCACTTAAGCTAAAGAGCTGAAATTTTATATGTAGATATATTATGTTTAGTAGATTAAGAAAATATAACAAAAGTTTTGCAGACTCGTCGTTGTTTGTGCTAGATAAAATATTTATTGAACCCATCTAAAGATGGATATTGCTGTCAACGCGATGACTTAAAGAAATACGTTATTCATGTAACATTCATAAATGTGCTTTAAAGCATTTGTTTTGCTTATATTTTATCGGACAACTGATAATGAGACAGCATATTGTGATTAGTGAACAAATTCTATAAAGATGGTCAACAAAAGACTCGAACCTAAGTGCTGATGAAACTGTACATAATGATGGTTTGTGAATGTTGTACTAATGAAGTTAGTCCTGATTGTATAATAAGCAGTATAGACCATTGGAAATTGGTATTGCCATTAACATGTATAGCATGCTATAATCATACTCCTATGGACACAACTCAGCACAACTGCATTGATATTTGTAAGGAATCTAAGGGACAAATTGTGCGGGAAACTTTATTGTATTATAGTACTTGTAAGGAAATTTATGAAATATTTTTAGAGATACATTCTAATAATAGCATTACACTGTCAAAGTTTTTGTGTACATATATAGAAATAAATAGAAATGATGAGTACTTGGAGAAATTGCATGCACTTTTGTGGATAAAGGATTGGATTCATGGTTGTTCTACTTGGTGTCTTTAAGGAAGAAAACGGGAGGAAAGTACTGACGTAGAAGAAAAAATAAAAGGTTTAGAGATGTGAGATGCGCAGAAGTGTTTTAAAATGACTGTGTTTGGGCACAAAAATATTGTTGTATAAGCCCTATGATTGTTTGGGTTGTTTTAAAGTTAGTGTGAATAGAAGCTTTGTTGGTGGTGTTGGTCTATAGTTTGGAAGAAAAGACAGAAGCAGTTTAAGATTGAAAAGACTGTATAGGGATTTTGTTGTTGCAGTATTGCGTGTATTTAATTGAAGAAATTAAGTACTTTGAACAGTACTGTGTTTTGCTGACGATAGGAAACTTTAATTTATAATGGATTTTTCGGGAGAAGAAGATAGCTGGTCCAGTGACAGCTTTTTAAATATAATGAACGAAGTGGAACTTTTTGCTGAAACTTTATCAAGTATTAAAAACCGATCGCAGAGTTCTTCCTTGCTTATGAAAAGTAATGTGACTATGAAAAACGCTTTAAATGTGGTACCCTTAGAGAACAGTGTACATTCCCTAACGAAAAGTGGATTTCTTGAAATGGATTTTGAAGAAAGGCCAGCCAGTTCATCCCTATTAAAACCAAGTGTTACCAATGTGTACCCCAGTGGGTAAATACAGACACAAAACCTGGAACGGAGGTCTCTTGTTCTTCAACATGTATAGAAATAGACATGTTACCAAATCAGAAGAAGGTGGAAAGTGAATTGGTGCAAATTGATACGATAGTTAAAAGCGGAGATGTCGTGTGCAAAATACAAAGTCATGATGATATGCAGGAAGACATAAATATTCTTAGTAAATTAGCAGAACAACAAAGTGAATGTGATGAAATGGATAGTGGACGTGATAGGAAAGAGAAAAGTGAAAGAAAAGCAATATGTGCATGTGAACGGAACATAATTGAGGAAAGTTGTATATTTGAAGCCATGGAAACTACAAATTATGTTCGTTTTCCGCTAATTTGTGGTGGATGTGTACAACAAGAAGGTAATCATTTGCGCATGCTTGCATGGGATTTGGCTGCAATGAAATATAACGTGAACATTTGCTTAATGATCGAATGTGGTGTAGTGTACTTGAGCCTATTAATTTTAAGGCTTTATATAATGCGTATGAAGTGAAACATAATAATTGCAAAGATTATACAGTTGGTATATTTGAAGTGAGACTAAGAAATGTACTGGAATGTAAACCGACTGAAGTTCAGAAAGTGTTACTTGTTAAAGATATTTTTGCTGAACATAAGGAATGATTTTAGTGTGAAGAAAGAAAGATAGAATATAGATTTAAGACGATTGATATCGTCGATAAAAACATGCTTTAGTGGTTTGCATAATAACAAGCTTGCACAGTAGGGCAAAAGACTATACGTATCTACATAGAAATATAGATGGAATTTATGTACACTCATGCTCAAAAAATTTTTCGCATGTCTTTATTTGACAGTTTTTGACAAATAATATTTTTCTCCGTGAACTCTGGCGTTCGCTTAATTGTTAAACATGTGAAGTATATAAAGACGAATATTTCCTGAAATTTTGTCACAAAAATATTAATAAATGATGAAATTATAACGAAAAAACAGAAACATGAAAAAATGATCGAAAAAAATTAAGTCCAAAAGTGAGAGATTTGGCAACATAGGGAAATTGACGGGGAAATTCAGAAGAAAGAAGAAATATTTCTCTTGGCTCTATGAAACAGTGTATATCTTTAGTATTACCAGCAACTGAGATTGCAGACAATGTTCTTTTAAATAAAATATTACACAAACAAAAGTTACAGATGCAACATATGCATTGCATAATCATGTAGCATAAGCTATTATATCCACGAGAAGGGGTAAAGAGAGACACAATATTGGTTTGAAATTTCGAAGTAAAGACTGTCATTCAATGTTGTGTTAATTAACGCTAATGGAAGTGCAACAGAGCAGCGTCCTATGCGGCGTAGTGGTTAAGCTTGTCGACCGCAATGCAAAGGATTGTCAGTTCAAGTCACCTCTCTGCCCTGAATTTCTTTTTCGTAATGCAAAACGGCGTGATTAATTTACTTAAATTATATTATCCTTAGTATTAACTAACTATTGATAGGACGATTTTCATTACGTTACGAGTAAGGGGAAAATCGTCAGAAAAGATAACCTCTTGTCTGCTAATTTCAATGAAGCAAGAGAAATATGCGGTTAAATGTATTCTCTTCATGTATTTATTGAATTAAATTTTATTCATGGCGATTCGGGCCTTGATAGTAGGATGACTGGACTTTCTGTTTTAACTGGACTATCCTTTTTTGTCATGTGTCCCGTGTCCCGGTAAATTATTAACAAGACAGCAGATGTCCCTTTATTACTACAAAGAAGTTGTCAATCTGTTCACTTAACTTTTTTCGCAAATAACTCCCAACAATTGCTTGACAGTATGATATCATGCTTTATGTTGTCTTAGTAGTTCCTAATTTGGAAGTTTTCGAGTGACGGGCAGAGTGGTTGAGTAAGGATTCACAGCACTTGGTGCTTAAGCCTGAAATGGATCCCCGCTATTACCCCATTAATTTCCCTGAATTGCTTTAAATAATCCTTTTATTTCACTTCAAGTGTATTTTAAAGGATGGACTTCTTTGTTTAGAAAAAAATTAAAAAAATAAAATTTTGAATGAAAAACCTTTAATTAAGTTTGAACTTTTGATTTTTTTGAAATACTAATTAATATTTGGTTCAGTATTATACTCAGATCCTTGAGAAAGACGTTACACATTATATTTGTTCTTCACAACTGTGTAAAATACTTTTGTGTTGATGGATATTTAACATTATTTTGATGATGTTAAGCAAACTATTCATGTTTGCGGAATACCGAATTTAAAATTGGCAACATGACTCATACAGTCTTGAATCACAGAAAAAGGCTCGAACGATAAGACTTGGCTAGATTTGAGAAAGGAAACATTGGCTACAGTTGACTGACTCGCTGCCTCACTAACAACACAAGCTATACTCCGTGACGTAATGTTACCAGAGCAGAGCAAAAGGCTTAGAGCTTTCAGACCCTTCAACAGTGAATTCCTGTATCTAGCTAGATGGATGTTACGATTGAGGTTCGAACCCCTCGGAACGCACATACACTTTTTTTCGTTAAATCTTTTTTACTTGTTTGTGTTATTATTTAGTTCTCATGTTTTAGTTTTGAATGAGCTTGTTCTATGGTTCTACGTGTATGCCCCGTTTTATGTTTTCTCAATTTAGTAAATTACAAGGAGTAAATGAACCTTGTGCACATGAGATTTCATTAAAATACCAAATTATGCTTTATCAGTTACTAGCTGATTTGCCCACCCGTTGGTGTGGGGTGAATAAAATATGTTCACAACAGTCACCAATACTCACTTCCCGTGAGGGGGGGGGGGGTCAATAACTTTGGGAGTTTTGTGGGGCTGCGCCTCCTTTATCGTAGCCGGACTTTCCGGGCTGCGCCCCCATGTGCAGATCTGCTACAGCTGTTATTACTACTATTATTCAATTGATTTTTATGACCTTCAGACATCTAAGGCTCAGGTAGACTACTACTACCCAGCAAACCAAATGTCGACCAAGGTGTAGGGGATTTTGGTCGGGCCGGTGTAGGGGATAGGAAGAACCTAAACCATTAGCCGGAAAATGGTTGGGGGAAGGTCGGCGTGCAGCCACAAGTGACGTTTCGTCGTCGGACCGTTTGTTGACTGCCGTCGGCCTCTGACTTGCCGGCATAGAGGCGAAACCACGACCATCCCCAGCACTTGAAGGTGGGAAAAGGATGCGGCCTCGTTCATTGCCTTAGGTCGGGGAGAGGCGGCTCCCTGTCCATTTGCTGATGGTCGAGAAAAGAACGCGGCACCATCTAATCTTGATGGTCGTGAAATAAACGAAGCACCGCCCACTTTCTGCTGGTCGGGAAAAGGTTGGGGGTCCGGCCATTTTCCCACCGTTTTAATCTGGAATTTATGTATAAAGTATTAGCATTCCGTTGTAAAAAATTCTGCCGGCAGGTCTAGAATATAGAAAGGAGAGCCTATTCGACGTATCCCAGCTCAGCTGGAGTGGCGCTGATGGTTTTTGTGTTCATTTTGTATTTTATAATTCACAATTATCAAATGAAATGTCGCAACGTAGAGATCGCCTTTGGATGCTGAGCATAACTCAGGGTTTCTCAACCTAGGGGTTGCGATATGTGTACAATGGGTCGCGAGAACAGGAGGAAATATAAATTTAACGAGAATTTTGTGGGTTCAACTAATTCATTTCAAAGAAAGTATTTTATTTTGCTTGATGTTTTTATCATTACTAAAGATAATATAGTGTTTTAATAGTTTTTGGATGATATAATTAGGATATTTATTATAAAATATAGGAAATAAACTGTCATTTTTTTTAATGAAAAGCAAATATACACACAATAATATAAATGTGGGTTGCCGGGTAGAAAGCATGGTAAAGGGGCGCGGGGGATTGTGGGATGAAAAAGGTTTAGAAACGCTGGTGTAACTGATTGTGTTTGTAGTAAAAAATGCAAAAAAGGTATAAAAAAGGAAACGTCACGTAGTCGGACAAGTCTCGCTGTTAGACCTTAGCTGTTTTATACGCTTTACATTGTTACCAACCAACAAATTATTCACTTCAATTAACTGACACCAAAACATCCAGATTTTGAAAATTCAGATCGTAACCAAACTTTGTATATCGATAAAGTATCTAACAAAAACCCTACAGTTCTTCTAAAACCTGCCTTCCAGTAGGAAAGGTGTAAATGATAATTAATGAGAGAGATCTGACGTGCGGAGAGTAGTAGAAGCATTACGATAAACTCTCCGCCCAGCAGCTCTGGTGGAACAAAATGTAGAGCCTTACGGTAGGAAACGTCCGAGATTTAACTCCTGGCCTGACCATGAATAACTCTCTACCTCTTGCTCCATCAGAGCTACTTGAACGAATATTTATAGTAATGCTTTACTACTTTGTACGTCAGATTTCGCTCATTAATTATCATTTTCTCATTTCCTTCTGAATGGCAGGTTATATAAAATATATTGTAGGGCATTTGTTAGATACCATAATTTGTCGATATGCCAAGTTTGTTTACGATCTGAATTTTTGCCATCTGGATGTTTGGGTGTGAGTATCCTAAAAACATTTTGCAGAGAGTAATCTTGTTTAGCATTAGCCAAGGAATAACATGGTATTCTGAGTGGGCGCGAATTTCCACTCAACTTGTACTGAGAATGAGGGTATGGATATTTCTGAGATAATTTCACAATAAAAGCTCAATAGAAGTCCAGTTTTCGTAAATTTCATGTTTCAAGGGGAAGGGGAAACACAAGGAATGTCACAATATTTTTTTTCGAGAAAAGCTGTTTTAATGTAGAAAACTCGTAAGACACAATGGTTCGCCAATCATTTTGCCGCTTTTTGTATGGACACTTCTACGTTTCAGCACGAAAGGAATATTCTGTTCAACACTACGAGGTTTCACCAATAGGGAAAGCTCAGAACCCGAAAAAGACCGAAAATGGACATTCCTCTTTTTCCACCCTTACCCTTCATTTGTATTTTCCGAAGCAAATTCAGCTTGATTTTCAGGGGAAGAGTCCAAAATTGAATAACAGACAAACTGAAAGGACGTATGATGAAATAGCATCCCCTGCAGCATCAGAACGCCTATTTTTTGTAGAATTTTCTTATTTAATTATTCCGAATGGCGCTGAATTCTATTCAAGAAAAGAGAAAAAAGTTGATTTTAAAAATCTAGAATACTGTCATATCGAAAACCAAGACGGCGGCAGCCCTAAACGTATTTATTTAATAAAAAATATTCACAGGCATTACAGACTACGATTAAATTACGTTTGCTAGGCCTTGATATATTTCTGAAGTTTAGGTTGATTGATGGTAAACGTTTTTTGGTAAAGTTTTATTTTTATATGAGTCAGTGTAGTAAGTTTGGACTCCTGTCCGTCATGATTCGCCCATTGGCCATTATAATCCACACTCATGCTCCTGCCGGGACTCGAACCCAGGACGATCGAGTCGTTGGCCTACCGCCGTAGACAGCACGGCTATCCGGCCGGCACAGATTCATTGAATGCAAGTTATTGAAAGCGCAAAAGTAACCACTGAACTTCATTGTATCCTCCTACTCTTGAGATTTATTCCTAAGTTCTAAAAGCTCATATCTTACTCGAATACATTACTTACCAGCAAAGCTCTACAATGTTGTCTAAATCTTTCTTTTAAAATTAGACTTCTTTACAAACTAAAGTTCATATCACGAATCTGAAATAGTTTCTGTTAAAAGAAATATCGTGAAAGTGAATATTTAGTTTTTTTTTATCAAAGAAAAAACTATACATTGGAGTGCCAAATGAATTGACGCATCCACCTAGTGAGATTAACGTCCTCCTTTTGCCTTGATGACTGTGCGGTTCGCCTCGGCATGGATTTTGTCAGATGTTCAAAAGAGTTACTGAAGTGGTCAGGGAGTACGCCAGGAATATAGTCGAAGGGGGATGTCTATGGTTATTGGGGGATTCACTTATACACTATATTATACAGTCATCCATTATGTCTTACCAAGTATGCGCACGCGTGTGTGTGGGTATGTGCGCGCGTGTGTGTTTCTGTTTGTCATACTTTTCAAAATGAGAATTGTGCATAACCAGCATTATTATTATTATTATTATTTTGAATTACTTGCGAAGAAAATCAAACAACTTATTCCTCTGTCGTTCGGTAGGAAACTGATTTTAGACTACGAGGAGATTTGATATTCACGCTTCGGATCATTTTCATCGATTAGAATGAATTACCAACAGAACTAATATCTTTCAAATAATTTTATATATTCTTATTTCTCTTTTTGCACTTGTCTAGCTTTTGCAAACCTTAATTTGGTAAAATTTGAACAGATATCTACCAGTAAATTTTAATTACTATGAAAGAGATTATTTACCTCAACTATGTCTTTAGAGCAAAATATATTACATTTTAAATATAAGTAAGCTCTCCTGGAGTGTATATCAAAATTACATCATAGTTGATAAAATAACTTAGTGAAAATTATATGCATTACTTATTCCAAGGTTCTCGGATCGATGCCCAAAGTGATCGAGTGATCGATGATTTCCAAACAAATATTGAAATCTGGGCACCCACTTCCACAAATTCAGTTCTTCGTAACAGTGTTATTGTGAATTGGCTTACGGATTGTAAATATCATTTTAAGATTATTTTTTCGGAATGCTCAATGAGATGCAGAAACAAATTAAAAATACAAAATTCAACTTTTGACCAATAAGGTTATTTTCAGATTAGTCGCAAACATATACAAACGTTTGTATATTTCGCGAGGAACGTTTCTGGTATCTATTTTTCGCTTTTCTGTCACTACAAATCAAAGCATTGATGGACGTTTGAATAAAATTCTTTAAACTTTCACGACGAGAAAATATTACTCATGATCTCGTTTCTTTTTCAAATCATGCAGAAATTTTCCACACTGACGTTTCGAACACCTAAAATCATGTCTACTAACTCAAACCTAAACTAATGGTAAGACATTCCGTAGAGCGCTAGGGTGTACCAGACGGCCTTTTACTCGGCCTGAGCCTGAGATCTTAAATGCCGTAAATAAAATAAAATAATATTCAAACGTCTTTCCGTTGGGTAGTACGTAGTCAGCGCATCGGCTCTCGTCGCAGTTGTACTTTGGCTCCCATAATCCCAATTTGCTCCTTCTTGTATTCAAAGTGTCTCCACAATATTTTTCACGATACTGGATAAGTATCAAAATTCTGCGAATCGAACCTGAAACCGTTGTCACCAAGGGCGAGACCGCGAGAGCGTTAACCATATGGATATCCGGGAGCCAACCCAGAAACAAATGCTGACTGGACCATGGCATGCCCTCCCGTTTCGATAATTACAAACCGTATAAACTCTGCAAGAAACTGGCGAATCATAATTAACAAGAAAGGGATGAATAGTCCATGGTTTGTAATGAGTTCCGGCACGCCAAAGATAAAAAGTAGTGGGTGTCATTATTACCTTCATGCACGCAAAAACTTTATTTTCTATAGGACAGTCTAGTAACACTTTTTACTTCGGTCCGTCACGATTCGACCCTTTACGCCAAGTTAAACTCCAAAAACACCAATTCCCCTACCAGGACTCGAACCCGGGACCTTGGAGTCGTTGCCCTAACGTCTTAGACCGCAAGGCTACCCGGTCGGCACCTGCTTGCACGTGGCTATTAAAATATTAAATTTAATGAATTTTTTCTCTCCAGAAATCCCGATTCCCTGACGAAATATTGACTACCGCAGCGAGAAACCTCTCTTAGCTATACTCTTTCGAATTTCAAATATTGTCAGTTCCAACATAAATAAGAGAAAATGCACGCACGGCTGCGGTGCTAAACATTTCATCTGAGAGTAGAGTTTTTAAAAAATGAAAAAAAAACTATGTAGCCAATGTCATACTATCTTGACTAAGGAAATTGTTTGAGATCTCTCTCTTTTATTTTTAGTGACAACGTAGCACGTTCAGGGGGAAAGCAGAAGCTATTTTAACTATTGTCTGTCTTTATTTGTGTTTGCGCTAGTCTGAATACTGAAGACTGGCAGAAGTGAATGAGTGTTTGAATGATACCTTATTTAACTGGGATCTAGGTGGGGAAACATATGACTTTGTCTACAGCCACTTGTGGTCTGTCTGTAACTGTATATGTGAGTATATGTCTAAACATCACGAGCAGCGTCCAGATCCAGCAGCGTCAACACATTCGAAGATTTATTTATTTCTGGTATCTCCATATACAACTCGGAGACTATTTTACATTGGAGCTTAGCAACAACAACAAGCATGAACACTAGAAAAGGGAATTGGACGGAAACGGACATAGAAAAAGATATGATCCAGGCATTTGCATAATAAGACTTCTATGAAAACTTTAGTCAGGATGGCCGTCTCCAGGAGTGGAACCCTGGACCTCCGGAAAACGAATCCAGCGTCAAAGCATTGAGCCACGGCCGCTCGGTGTTTCATTTCATATCGCTTTTGTTTCGCAAAATGTTCGTTAGCGTTGATATAGATAAATTTTACTTTTTTTGTAATGAATGAGAGTATGATGAAATAAAACCCTGAAGAACACAGAGTTAGGTGTATTGGAAAGGTCGGCGCATCAAGTTTGTAAACATTGTTACTTTTATTTCCGTTTATTTAGTTATGAAACAAAGACTCACTTAAATTAGAAACATAAATGTTAGTTCCTTTGTTTTAATAATTCACCTCTTCATTGTGACGCGTTCCGCCTTTTCAACAATGCACAAAAAACAACTGAATAGATAATGAGTGAATGTTGATGTGCGTCTGAAGAAAGTCTATCATCAGTGCACTCTAACACTGCAGGGAGCAGTCACCAAACAGGAGTTTTCATACGGAGATGTGAACATTAAGTTTTCTGCCTCATTTCTTTTGCTACTGATGGATTTTTGTGAGGCGACAAGAAAGGAATGTAGCCCAAAAGAAGATATTTCTTCGGAATAAATGCAATAATGCTACCAAGATTTGATAGTGTATTACCATAATTTCCGTATTTGTAAATCGAAATTCCAGGAATTTCTCACTATTAAATGTCGCGAAAGAACACCCTCTCTTGGGGGGGTGTTCAGATATTTTCCTTAGGGGGATGTTGTCGAAGTCTAGGGAGGGTGTTGGGGGGGTGTAGCGTACTCTCTGGAAGTGATGTTAACTATGTATACTGAATGGCAAGCAACAAAGAGTTTTAGTTGGAGAGTAGTGCATACTAAGCACGAACAGGCTATTGGACTCCTCATACTCTCAGAGAAGTTCTAATGGATTAAAGTCTGGAGATTTTACAAGTCCTCTTAAATTAATTATAATTACGCTTTCGCGTTGTGCATCTGCGCCCAGAACTTTTTGTTTTTGTAGAACAGGCAAAAAAAGGCTTTTTCGGTGATTCCAGGAATTTTCGTTTATTTCTCGCAGTAATCGGTATGAACAACTATCCGTTTTTGGAAAGTCCCCTACAAACTATCTTATTAGGTTAGTGTTGCAATCATACTTGTAATTAATCTAATTATATTTAAAACAATAACAACTCAAATTAGTGCTCACTATTTAGACATTTGGAAAAGTTACTTGATATATTCCGTAATGTTTAATACAAATGTCAGTATTCGGAATTATCTACAGACAAACGTCGAGTAGTTTCTTTTACCTTATTGTAAGGTCTCAGTTTTCAGTTTCGCTGTGATTTGCGCACACACGTAGAAATGTCAAAGGTCTTTCTTACCGTAACAACAAGTCTAATGCTGGTCAAGTATTCGCTGCCGCCACGTTGATCGCTTACACACAGAAATTATAATAACCTTCCTCTAATGTTTTACAGTTAGGTTTTTCTTTATTTTTATTCCTATTTTACTACAAGTCATTCTAATTAAAAAAAATCGTAAAAAAGACTTCCACTTCAGCCACCCAGAATTATGATGACGAAAAACCTTTGCTGAAGAGGAATACAGGAATTACACTAGTTATATCTATAATGTAAACATACTTATCCTTACGTAAAATATAGTTTATTTCTAAATTAGTCGTTTTGCGTTCTGACAACTGGAAATTGTCAGAAGTTTGGGGAATTAACTAGTTATATGAAGAATAGCTTACTTTTTAATTTCATCTTCTATATCACTATCTGTGAAAACTCACGACTACTAATCGTAATGCGTTTAGATATCGGAGTTTTTTACATATTAGAAGTGTAAATACTTTCGAGCATATGCATTCAGAGGACCTGTTGCTAAATCTTACATTAGAATACAGTATTGAGACCATATTTACTGTTTTCGAATTTAATACACAACACTTACATTTTTCTGAGTGTCTAATTGTAATGTAAAAATACCATTCTATCAGCAATGAGAAAATACAACAAAGAAAACGATATTCGCAAACTACAGAAATAAAAAAAAATTAAGGATGAGTGGAGATTCGAACTGAGGACCCCTTATACCATAACCTCAAAGCCTAACCACTACTCCACGAGGTGGTTATTATATGACAACTTGATACGCATTTATTGATGCACCGTTGATTGACAGTCTTCACTTCGAAAGCTAAAATAGATTGTATGTCCTTTTTCGCACCATTTCGGGGAATATAATAGTTTCTGTCACATGATTATACAGCGCATGCATTATGTCTGTAACCTTTGTTTCCGTAATGTTTTATTTGATTGAGCATTTCCCTATTTTCAGTTCCAGATAGTACTAGAGATATGACTGTTTCGGTGAGTAAAAACAATTTCCCTTCTTTTCCTCTAAATTTCCCTGCGAATTTCCCTATGTTGCTGCATTTCTGACTTTTTGACTTAGAAATTTTTGGACAATTTGTCAATATTTCATTTTTTGTTTCTAGTTTCATTATTTATCAATACTTTTGTGACAAAATTTCAGCAAATATTCGTTTCTACCTACTTTACAAGCAAAACAATCAAGCAAACGCCAGAATCCAAGGAGAAAAATATTATTTGTAAAAATCTGTCAAGCGAAGACATGCGAAAAAATTTTTGAGCATGAGTGTACCTTGTAGGTATTGGATATTCGGTTTTGAAAGAAGAGCACGTCGATACCATGAACAGTATTTGTGTTACCTATGGTTTACATAAATATGAAATACGATGGGTTAGAAATTTTCCCATTGGGTGAACCCAAGTTGCGTTATGATAACCTAAACACCAATAGTTTTATTTTTTCCTGAAGGATTAAACCCTGACAATGATTGGATATTCTATGGAACCTTTATGCTAAAAGTTATTGCTCTAAAGAGTGCAGTATAATTGAGGTGTGAGCATTGCGTGAAGACGTTAGTGAAGTTAACTTATAAGAAATACTTACAGTAAATACCTGAAAAATAATGCAGGATCACGTTACGCTAAAGTGATTACGAAAGAAGAACCATGTTGGTGTAGGCCCGACTTTATAGATTTTGAATGTTTGGAAGAAATGCTAAAGGACTTTGACATTGAAAACAATCTTAGGTGTATCTGGTGTTACTACATGTTTCAAGAAGAAAAAGTGTGTGTACTTGTGGACAATTTGAGAACAATGAATATGTGTTGCACATACTAACGAATCCATATTCTGTTCATGCGCTTTATGAAGTGTTTAATAAGTTTCATTGTTATACCAGAATTAACTTTATTCCGTTCGTCGGTTTTTGGCGGAACACGTAAACATCCATTTAGACAATGTCCGTGAAATTCTGCAAGCAAAAGTAAAACATAGTGAATGAAACTGTGTAATAATATTTATGTGAACTGTGTAATTTTATGCAGTGACAATGTATTGATTAGTACTGTAGAAACAAAATCAAATTTAACACAAACTGTGAGACTAAAAAGAAAATTATACTTAACAGAAAACTGTAGCTTTTGTAGAAAAAACACTACTTCTACGTGAAAAGACATTTATGTGAATTGGAAAATAACTTTTTTTAGTGAGCAAAAACCTAAGAAATGTATATTGTGGTGATGTTTTTTTAAAAAATAAATAGTAAGGTGAACTATTTACGTGTTTTATTTTTATGTGCTTTCAAAATTATGATAAGGTATGCATGCAGTATTTATAATAATGTGTTTTAATTTTGAATATTATTTGTACCCTTTAAGCTCAGGTTGGCATATTAAATTTTGTTTGATTTACATAAAATTTGCATTTGATAGTTTCAATGTTATAGAAATAAAACCTTTGCGTACAATTATTAGAAAATTATTGTAACTGTTTTTTAGTGTTTGGACTACTCGATATAATACATAATAAAATAACTGAATGACAGACAAAAAGCATATAGTACTTTTTATATGTGTAAAAGCTTAATGAAACGGGGATTTTGATTATTTAATTGAATGATCTGCATTTTAATTGAAGACCAAAGAACAAACTTTTATTTTGTTAGGAAATAGTTTATTGCGTTTTAAAATTAAAGTCTAGTATAGGTGTGGGTAATGTGGACTCTAAAAGCAACATCACCATTTAAAAATGCAAAATTATGCTACACAAATATTTTATATTAATATTACAGATATCTTCACACTTTGTAAACATCCAGACTTGCATTGGAAATTTTAGTAAATCATCATTGCAATCTAAAATACTAATGGAAACAGAAAACATAGGGTCCACATTGAACAGTAAGATTCGTATCACAAATACAAACAAAATTCTTGACATATACTGTAGCATCTGAAATCTGGTGATGTTGATATCGTACGGTAATTTCTCGTTTAATAATGAGAGACCTTTTATTGTTGTTATTATGTTTGGATATAATTTTAAAACCTTTTGTATTTGTGGGTGGAAACATTAAATCGAAATATGTATTGTTTGTCCAATATTTTGTACAAGTGTCGCAGCAAAACAAACTATTATTATTACTTTTACTAAATGTAGCATATAGATATGCTGTTTCAGAATAAACCGAACTAGTTTTAATTTGAAGGAAGTTGTAGTATTAATACATAATCACGAAATAATAGGAAGTACGATTTTATTTTTTACCTTTATAGACATTAAAGGGTGACACGATAAGGGAAAAGGATTGGGGAAGCTGAAGGCCAGAGTGTATGTTGATTGTGTTATTTTTGCATTTGCAGGACATAATTCCATTTAAAAGCAGTAAAGATTTTTGAGTGTTGCAATTAAACTTATGACATTTCGAAAGCTACGCAAACACTACCACTCATTCACAATCAATCAATCCAAATATTTGTTTAATTAAACTATAGAAATGATAACACTATGAAACTAATTTTGGAAAAATGTTACGCAACAAAAAACAAAGCAACCAATTGTGAAAAGACAATGTATCTTTTATATAATTTATATTTTATAAGTGCTGATAAATTGCACGGACTCGAATTTGCTTTTCCTTTCTGGGTGTCTTTTTGCCCCTGGGAGGTTATGCAGCCCATCATTACAGTATAATGGAAGCCTGATTTTTGCCTCTGTAAGGTTATGCAAACCAACAATGCCTGAGGATGAAGTGTGGATATATGAATTTCGGTGAGTCGGTTTGGTTTTTTCCTTCAAGAAGAGATGTAAAGAGACTAACGTAACATGAAAAATGTATTGCGTAGTGATTTCACTGAGTCGCTTGCTCCTTCATTCAAGGTTACAATATAATAACGTAACCTAAGATGAGAAAGTGTTTCCATGCAAATCATTGTTAATAAAAAGAAAATTGTTTTCGTTCTTGTACCTGTTTCATTTGGATCTTCTGTTATTGTTTGCAAATGTATTTTCTAAGTGCATATTTTATTTTTATCTTTTGAGAAACTTTTTAAAAAGTTGTGGATTTCATATTTATAGCTTTTATTTTGCATGACAAATCAAAAGTATGAAACCATTTTGCTTTTTGTATTGTAGAGTATTTCGTTGCATGTACATTTTTTCTGAACAGATTATTTTTGTTTTCTGTTTATGAATTTTTTTAGTTGGAACTTTTATTTTTCTGTTCAACAGAATTCAGTATTTGAAAGTATAAAATATTTTTTTGTTTTCTTTGATGGTAAGAATATTTCTAAAAGTTTTATGACAGAATACTTGTAGAAAAACGTTTCTGCATAACAAAAAGTTTTTGATAACACTTTGCATTACTAAAATTGTTTTCTACATTACATTTTTTTATGCATTGCATACCAATCTTTTTTCAAAATGTTTCATGACTATGTCAGAAATGAAATATTATTTGTACAAGATAACTTTATTTAGAAAATAGTTTTGCACATCAAGAATAAGTTCTCTCAGATTGTATGTCAGTCTTTTGTTTAAAAGGTTTCTTTTTTAGAATCTAACTTCATTTTAAGAAAATTCTGTGCACGTGTCAATAAAAAGTATTTGTGTTGCACTACATGTTAAAATTTATTGTTACGGAAACAAAAAAGAATCATGTAATGTAATAGTAATTGTTTGATTTTTTCTTATATTTTTTCTTTGTTTGTGTTAAGTTTTTTTGTTTTCATATTCTGCAGTATCAACTTAAAATGATACTTTAGACAATCACGAAAGAACTTATTCTTATTCTTAACTGTTTACAAAAACTCATGTGATTTTTGTTGCATTTTGGAATAGTGAATCTAAGTTTCCCATACCTTTTGTAAGCAAAATGTAAAAATCGCTAAGAGAAATATTAGTTTGACTGATATAGAATGGAGTGTTCGTTCTACCTGTGACGTTTAGTATAGCAACGTCTCATGAAGTATTTTCTTAAATAATTTTATTAGATTATTACAACTCTTCTGTACAGGTTACGTCTTTTGTTAAGATGTCACAGCTTTTTTAAAATGATTGTGATATAACTATCATTAAATGTATTTGCAAAGCTGCTTGTACTCATCTTTTGACGAAGGGAAATTTCGTTTTCACTGATCTCAAAAGTTAGTTTAAAATTAACGCGTTTTTGCTTTTTTATATTTTGTATATAAGAGAAATGTAAAATTATGTTTTACGCATTAAGAAATTTACAAATATATGTTTTAGTTTGTGATCGCACTTTTCTTTAACATGTCTTTGACGATAAAAGTATTTGTTGAAGCATTGTTAAATTTTCATGCACAATGATCTGTAATTACAAGAGATTAATCCAATAATTCGTTACCATTACGCAATAAAATATCTTTTTCGATTTAAAATCTTTTTCATACTGCAAGTAAAAAAGAAAAGACTAAATATAGAACACAACTCGTAAGCTGTGATTCTTATTTTTATTCTAAGAGGATACAGAGAAAATATATTTTATAGGCGTGCGTCTCGTTGGATAACAAAATGTTATTCCCTTGTAAACAAAATCCATTTTGCATTATCTTTACTGAAAATATCAGATTACAAATTATATAAAAGATGTCTTTCCACAATTGGTTGCTTTGGTTTTTCTTGTGTAACATTTTTCCAAAATTAATTTCATAGTGTTATCATTTCTATAGTTTAATTAAACAAATATTTGGATTGATTGATTGTGAATGAGTGGTAGTGTTTGCGTAGCTTTCGAAATGTCATAAGTTTAATTGCAACACTCAAAAATCTTTACTGCTTTTAAATGGAATTATGTCCTGCAAATGCAAAAATAACACAATCAACATACACTCTGGCCTTCAGCTTCCCCAATCCTTTTCCCTTATCGTGTCACCCTTTAATGTCTATAAAGGTAAAAAATAAAATCGTACTTCCTATTATTTCGTGATTATGTATTAATACTACAACTTCCTTCAAATTAAAACTAGTTCGGTTTATTCTGAAACAGCATATCTATATGCTACATTTAGTAAAAGTAATAATAATAGTTTGTTTTGCTGCGACACTTGTACAAAATATTGGACAAACAATACATATTTCGATTTAATGTTTCCACCCACAAATACAAAAGGTTTTAAAATTATATCCAAACATAATAACAACAATAAAAGGTCTCTCATTATTAAACGAGAAATTACCGTACGATATCAACATCACCAGATTTCAGATGCTACAGTATATGTCAAGAATTTTGTTTGTATTTGTGATACGAATCTTACTGTTCAATGTGGACCCTATGTTTTCTGTTTCCATTAGTATTTTAGATTGCAATGATGATTTACTAAAATTTCCAATGCAAGTCTGGATGTTTACAAAGTGTGAAGATATCTGTAATATTAATATAAAATATTTGTGTAGCATAATTTTGCATTTTTAAATGGTGATGTTGCTTTTAGAGTCCACATTACCCACACCTATACTAGACTTTAATTTTAAAACGCAATAAACTATTTCCTAACAAAATAAAAGTTTGTTCTTTGGTCTTCAATTAAAATGCAGACCATTCAATTAAATAATCAAAATCCCGCTTTCATTAAGTTCTTACACATATAAAAAGTACTATATGCTTTTTGTCTGTCATTCAGTTATTTTATTATGTATTAAAACGAGTAGTCCAAACACTAAAAAACAGTTACAATAATTTTCTAATAATTGTACGCAAAGGTTTTATTTCTATAACATTGAAACTATCAAATGCAAATTTTATGTAAATCAAACAAAATTTAATATGCCAACCTGAGCTTAAAGGGTACAAATAATATTCAAAATTAAAACACATTATTATAAATACTGCATGCATACCTTATCATAATTTTGAAAGCACATAAAAATAAAACACGTAAATATTTCACCTTACTATTTATTTTTTTAAAAACCATCACCACAATATACATTACTTAGGTTTTGCTCACTAAAAAGTTATTTTCCAATTCACTTAAATGTCTTTTCAGGTTCAAGTAGTGTTTTTTCTACAAAAGCTACAGTTTTCTGTTAAGTATAATTTTCTTTTTAGTCTCACAGTTTGTGTTAAATTTGATTTTGTTTCTACAGTACTAATCAATACATTGTCAATGCATAAAATTACACGGTTCACATAAAATATTATTATACACTTTCATTCACTATGTTTTACTTTTGCTTGCAGAATTTCACGGACATTGTCTAAATGGATGTTTACGTGTTCCGCCAAACACCGACGAAGGGAATAAAGTTAATTCTGGTATAACAATGAAACTTATTAAACACTTCATAAAGCGCATGAACAGAATCTGAAAAAAAAGTGTATTCATTGTTCCCAAATTGTCCACAAGTACACACACTTTTTTTCTTCAAACATGTAGTAACACCAGATACACCCAAGATTGTTTTCAATGTCAAAGTCCTTTAGCATTTCTTCCAAACATTCAAAATCTATAAAGTTGGGCCTAGACCAACATGGTTCTTCTTTCGTAATCACTTTAGCGTAACATGATCCCTCCATGATTTTTCGGGTGTTTACTGTAAGTATTTCTTATAAGTTAACTGTCACTAACGTCTTCACGCAATGCTCACACCTCAATTATACTGCATTCTTTAGAGCAATAACTTTTCGCATAAAGGATCCATAGAATACGCAATCATTGTCAGGGTTTAATCCTTCAGGAAAAAATAAAACTATTGGTGTTTAGGTTATCATAACGCAACTTGGGTTCACCCAATGGGAAAATTTCTAACCCATCGTATTTCATATTTATGTATACCATAGGTAACACAAATACTGTTCATGGTATCGACGTGCTCTTCTTTCAAAACCGAATATTTAATACCTACAAGGTACATAAGTTCCATCTACATTTCTATGTAGATACGTATAGTCTTTTGCCCTACTGTGCATGCTTGTTATTATGCAAACCACTAAAGCATGTTTTTATCCACGATATCAATCGTCTTAAATCTATATTCTATCTTTCTTTCTTCACATTAAAATGATTCCTTATGTTCAGCAAAAATATCTTTAACAAGTAACACTTTCTGAACTTCAGTCGGTTTACTTTCAAGTACATTTCTTAGTCTCACTTCAAATATACCAACTGTATAGTCTTTGCAATTATTATGTTCCACTTCATACGCATTATATAAAGCCTTAAAATTAATAGGCTCAAATACACTACACCACATTCGATCATTAAGCAAATGTTCACGTTATATTAAATTGCAGCCAAATCCCATGCAAGCATGCGCAAATGATTACCTTCTTGTTGTACACATCCACCACAAATTAGCGGAAAACGAACATAATTTGCAGTTTCCATGGCTTCAAATATACAACTTTCCTCAATTATGTTCCGTTCACATGCACATATTGCTTTTCTTTCACTTTTCTCTTTCCTATCACGTCCACTATCCATTTCATCACATTCACTTTGTTGTTCTGCTAATTTACTAAGAATATTTATGTCTTCCTGCATATCATCATGACTTTGTATTTTGCACACGACATCTCCACTTTTAACTATCGTATCAATTTGCACCAATTCACTTTCCACCTTCTTCTGATTTGGTAACATGTCTATTTCTATACATGTTGAAGAACAAGAGACCTCCGTTCCAGGTTTTGTGTTTGTATTTACACATAGGTGGTACATACTGGTAACCGTTTTCTTTAATACGGATGGACTGTCTGGTCTTTCTTCTATATCCATTTCACCAAATTCATTTTTCACCTCATTTCATTTTGGGGACATACACATTCTTAAAAAACAGGGAGCCTCCATTCCAAGTTTTGTGTCTGTATTTACCCATTGGGGTACACATTGGTAACACTTTGTTTTAATAGGCATGAACTTGCTGGCCTTTCTTCAAAATCCATTTCAAGAAATCCACTTTTCGTTAGGGAATGTACACTGTTCTCTAAGGGTACCACATTTAAAGCGTTTTTCATAGTCACATTACTTTCCATAAGCAAGGAAGAACTCTGCGATCGGGTTTTAATACTTGATAAAGTTTCAGCAAAAAGTTCCACTTCGTTCACTATATTTAAAAAGCTGTCACTGGACCGGCTATCTTCTTCTCCCGAAAAATCCATTATCAATTAAAGTTTCCTATCGTCAGCAAAACACAGTACTGTTCAAAGTACTTAATTTCTTCAATTAAATACACGCAATACTGCAACAACAAAATCCCTATACAGTCTTTTCAATCTTAAACTGCTTCTGTCTTTTCTTCCAAACTATAGACCAACACCACCAACAAAGCTTCTATTCACACTAGCTTTAAAACAACCCAAACAATCATAGGGCTTATACAACAATATTTTTGTGCCCAAACACAGTCATTTTAAAACACTTCTGCGCATCTCACATCTCTAAACCTTTTATTTTTTCTTCTACGTCAGTACCTCTTCCCCATTTTCTTCCTTAAAGACACCAAGCAGAACAACCATGAATCCAATCCTTTATCCACAAAAGTGCATGCAATTTCTCCAAGTACTCATCATTTCTAATTATTTCTATATATGTACACAAAAACCTTGACACTGTAATGCTATTATTAGAATGTATCTCTAAAAATATTTCATAAATTTCCTTACAAGTACTATAATACAGTAAAGTTTCCCGCACAATTTGTCCCTTAGATTCCTTACAAATATCAATGCAGTTGTGCTGAGTTGTGTCCATAGGAGTATGATTATAGCATGCTATACATGTTAATGGCAATACCAATTTCCAATGGTCTATACTGCTCATTATACAATCAGGACTAACTTCATTAGTACAACATTCACAAACCACCATTATGTACAGTTTCATCAGCACTTAGGTTCGAGTCTTTAGTTGACCATCTTTATAGAATTTGTTCACTAATCACAATATGTTGTCTCATTACACTGTTCAACAATGAAAATGTGAATTGAACACAATCACCTAATGCTTATTGATTTTGTGGTGCTTAGAATGTGAAAGCGAAAATCGAATATTAGCTCTGGTTTTTGTTTTACATCCATGTCTAAAAATAACGTTATAATAGTCAATATATTCGCTTTATTTGGGGTAAAAATGTCCCTGATCTGGCAACACTGGAGGAACTATACAAACGCTTTGTTTCTTTCTATTCCTTATCACATTCGTTTTCTGCTATTGTTCGAAACAACAACGCTATTGCAGTTATCAGAGTTGTTGATGTGATTTTCTTGTAGTGCTGCATATGAAAAGACACTGTTTTACAAACATATTTTTGAACAGTTCCTCTGAGTTGCTTGAAATGACATTTTGAGTGTTTAAATAGACAAAAATGCCGCGGCATTGTGTGAATAGAGCGGACAATTTCTGCTACGTGTGTGGAGAAATAACATTTTCGTCACAAAAGCAGCATATAACACCATTAATAAGAAAAGCTTATGAACTTTATTATGGTTGTAAAATTGGAGACCAGGGGCTTGGGCACTCCACATTGTTTGAAACACTTGTGCAAGCAATTTGAGAAACTGGATTAATGGGAAGAGACGTTCAATGGCTTTTGCAGTGCCTATGATTTGGAGGGAGCCAAGCGACCACATCAAAGATTGTTACTTTTGTATGGTTCCTTCTGTCCAGAAGGGAATTTCCAGGAAGAAGAAGCGGACCTTGGCATATCCTAATATTCCTTCTGCAATGCGCCCAGTTCCACATGGAGAAGGACTACCTGTTCCTGACCCACCCAAAGAATACGACCTTTCTTCCGATGATGATCAAG
>JAGDQP010002183.1:0-81500 GCA_022664845.1 Lepisma saccharinum
GACATTGTCGCGTCCGACCGTCATGTAAGCACTGTTTCGATTGCCCAAGAGCTAAACATTGCACAAAAAACCGTGTGGAACCATTTGCATAAGGCTGGATACACAAAGAAACTTGATGTATGGGTGCCACACTAGTTAACGCAAAAAAACCTCATGGACCGAATTTCCATCTGCGAATCGCAACAAAAGCGACCCATTTCTGAAGCGGTTGGTGACTGGTGATGAAAAGTGGATCACTTACGACAACGTCACGCGAAAACGGTCGTGGTCGAAGCGCGGTGCGCTGGCGCAAACGGTGCCCAAGTCAGGATTGACGGCCAGGAAGGTTTTGCTGTGTGTTTGGTGGGATTGGCAGGGAATTATCTACTATGAGCTGCACCCCTACGGCCAAACCCTTAACTCGGAACTATACTGTCAACAATTGGACCGTCTGAAGGCAGAAATCGCGCAGAAGCGCCCAGCTTTGGCCAATAGGAGAGGCATTGTGTTCCACCAGGACAACGCCAGCCCACACACATCGATAGTGACTCGCCAGAAGCTCCGGGAGCTTGGTTGGGAGGTTCTTATGTATCCACCTTATAGTCCGGACCTGGCACCGAGTGATTACCATCTGTTCCTGTCCATGGCGAACACGTTTGCTGGTGCAAAATTCGCGTCAAGAGAGGCTTGTGAACATCGAGTGTCTCAATTTTTTGCCAATAGGGACAAGGGCTTCTATGAGAGAGGCATCATGATATTATCTTCCAAATGGCAACACGTTATCGAACAAAACGGCGCATATGTGACCTAAATCGGATCATTCTAACCATGGTAAGTCAAGCCTTCAATGTCATGCAAAAATAATGGATTACTTTTTACTACACCAGATATAATGAGCACATTCTTCTAATAGGCGATATGTCCATTGCTCTAGTTCTTTGGGCCGAGAGGTGGAAGACAGCGTTACGCGGTCGAGTTACTCTATGCGGTACATACAGCCCTAATTCAGATAATAAGCTTTCTGAGTCGATTTAACTGTGTAAGAGTTTGTGTAGGAAAATTAAGAGAAAGTTAACTCTTCTGTTTTCAAGAGATTGTAATCTGTACTTATTTACCAGGTCTAAGTACTTTTCAAATTTAGGATATATTCCAGTTTCTTTGTATGACAAAAATCGTACAAATTTAGACTGTATAATTTCAATTTGCCGAGAGTTCTTCTGGGTATTAGGATCCCACATTATTGAAGCGTATTCTAACTTTGACCTAACATATGCTGTATATGAAGTTTTTAAGGCATCAATATTCGAGAAATCGCTAGCTAACCTCATTGGAAACCCGAGGTTCCTGTAAGCTTCGCTAACAATGCAATTTATGTGCATGTCGAATGACAGGTTAGATTTAATAGTTACACCAAAATCAGTAATAGAATCTACTCGAACTTGTAAAGAGTCATTAATTTTGTATTCGAATTTCAAATAGTTTGTTTTTCTCGTATATGGCATTATACTATATTTATTAATGTTTAATAATAGCATGTTTGTTTTACACCAGTTGGAGACTGCACGAATATCATTTTGTAGGAAGACCGTGTCCAATTCGGAGGAAATATTACAATAGATTTTTAAATCATCTGCAAATAGAAGTTTGTTGCAGGATGTTATGACAGCAGGCAAATTATTAACAAATAATATGAACAAAAGAGGTCCAAGGTTCGATCCTTGAGGCACACCAGAATTCACAACATATTCCTCGGTTATAATATTTTTGTAACGAACACGGTGTTTACGGTGACAAATAGGGTGCTATTAACTGGCGAAGTTTTTCTGAGAAGTTAAATGTTACAAGTTTGCTAAGTAGGATGTCATGATTAAAGACATCAAAGGCTTTCAAAAAGTATGTGTAAATTACGTCTTCTTGACCTCTATTATCAATTTGTATAATAAAAATGTGTGAATTCAACAAGGCTAGTTACAGTCGATTTATTTGGCAAGAATCCATGTTGGAAGGGCGAGATAATTGAGCGAACGTGTGAGTATATATACGTTCATGTATAATAATTTCAAATACTTTAGCTGGCGCAGATATTATGTTAATTGGGCGATAATTTTTAATATCATTACTCTTGCCACCACTTTTAGGAATGGGGCAGATATCGGCAAGTTTCCATTTGGCCGGGAATTCACAGGTTGCTAGCGATTTATTGAAAATCGCTTGCAGTGGATATTTAAGTATTTCAGAATAGCCTTTGATAATATAGGATGGGGCTTTGTCAGTCCCGAAATATGTCCGAGGTTTCAGTTTTTTAATAGCATTTTCTACGTCCTTCAGTTCAATGTGTTGGAGAAATAATTTATCTAAAATTTCAGAACAATTGTGTTCAGTTAAAGTATCAATGTTATATTTTGACACATTGTAGGCTAGTTGAAAATGTTTCATGAATGCATTCGCAATAACCATTTCTTCACTTAATTGCTGTCCCTCGTAATTTAGCACATTGAGTTCTAACTTCCGTCTTTTATTTTCTATGAATGTCCAAAAGCTTTTGGGATCACTTAAAATGTTAGTCTCACAATTACGCAAATAAGTTCTATAGACTGTAGATATTTCTCTTTTAGAAAGAGTACGTAATTCTTTAAATTTATTATAGTGATAACTAACATCTCCGATTGCTTGTTTCCATTTTCTACGGTGGTATGTCTTTTTCTTGATTAGTTTAATTAAGTAATTTGAAAACCAGATAGGTTTCTTCGTGGTATACATTTATCGAAAACGGTATTTAATGTATTATAGAAAGAGTCAACAGCATCATCGACAGTTAATCTATCCTTTACACCTTCCCAATTAGCTGATTCAATGTCGCGATACAATTGCTCGTAATTGGCTTTGGAAAAGTTATAATCAACTGTATGTGATTTTGCTATATTTTTGATCCGCTTAGTGTACATAAATTCAGCTAATAATGAAGGATGATGAACATTCTCAGGAACTATCGAGTCATGCTCATGCGTTACAACAATACTGTGAAAGTTAGAAAGCACTAAATCTAATGTTTTACCATATTTGTTTTTAACATTGTTGAAAGATTTTAAATTGTGAAAATTCATCAATTTATATAATTCACGGCAGGTTGTTGTTACTTGAAAATATTATTCTTGAAACTTGCTAATTCAGAAGCAGTGGAACGAATGTTGTTTTTTTGGTAAAGATGAACTTATATTTATTCAAGAAAGTTCCATTACTAAATTGCCCCGTAAGCCTAGACGCATAACACAGTTACTAGTGTCTGCTACGGTATCGTCATTAGAAATCAACTACGAAGTCGTAAAGCAAGTGTTTTCTAAATGCGAACAGATATCGAAGATAATCAAAGTATCAGATTCACCAAGGTTATCATACTCAGTTTATACGGGACGTCAAGTAAAAGATCTCACAATTTCTCTCAATAAGTTCATTTAAAATTCAAGCACATACATAAGGTCTTTTCGACAAACAGATACCGACACCTCAACACACACAAGGCCCCCTAGCCCACATTGACCTCGAACAAACCGCAAACGCCCCTATTATTCCACCAAGAAGGATTTCTTTTAGTAGCTCGCGTTACTTCAGATACTGATACAAGGAAGCTACACGAGCAAGGACAAAATCTACTACTTGGCAACACTGAAGTAGCCGCCGAAGATGCTGGCGTAATAGTTGTCAGAGTGGAAGGGAGCAGCAAGGTTTGTAAGGCAGCTGCCATTACAGTTAGTGAAGAAGCATTGCAAGTTATCACAGACATAAGAGAGGATCGAGAAACTGACAACGGTAACAGAACCCGGCGTAGTTTTGGAAGAAGTCAAAATAAGGTGTTTGTGAAACAGATGACAAGGTGAATTCCGAAGACGGTGGATAAAATGCGGAATATTATAAAACAGAGGAATACAATCAGTCCTTCACAGAACAGAGCACGTCACGCGGGTCTACCAGGTCAGTAGGCGAGCGATCAGCTTACAGTAGTGAAAACGAGTTTTGCAAAAAGTGAAAGTGTTTTCGGTTAATGAAAAAAAATGTTTTACACAAAAAAAAGAGTGAGTAAAATAAAAAGTCAAAAAGACACCGCAAGGTGTACTAGATCCTAGGTTTTGTTCAGTCGCGCGTACCGAAAAGAAGTGGGAGCAATTTCCAGTGAAGAAGAAATGGAATCGTGGTATCTCTATTTTCCACTAATTACCACAAACTATACCGATAGATAACATGTGTGTGTGCAAAGTGTGGTTATTGTTTCGGGCGGCTTGTGCCCTGATGAAGAGCATAACATTCGAAACGATTAACAACTGCAACGCTAATAATATATATAAACGCATACAAACACACAACAGTATAATATCTGTGTTTTCCAGAACTTTTATACACCAAAAACGAACAAATTAACAAGCTCATGTGGCAAGCAAAATGATCTTTACTTGTAGAGGTCACTGGCCCCTGTGTCGAAGGTGACGTCACGAGAAAAGAGAAAGCTGCGTGCGGACTTACCTTGTCCTTCTTCTACCATGGGGCATAACAGATAAGTTTATTTTGTATTCTTCATATATTTATAAAGCTTTCGATTCTGTTAACATAGAATCTTTTTAGAGTACTTCAGGAACGGAATTTTCTTTCCAGTATAGTTCGAATAATTCAAAAGTTATTCCAAACTAGAACAATCAAACTGCAAATGAATAAAAGATTAGTGACAGAATTTAAATTGCAACGAGGCCTCAACCAAAGTTGTGCATTATGTGAACATTTATATAACAGTTTTTATGGCTTTAGTTAAAGAATTTAAAAACATCTCATGGGAATAAGCATTAATTCTACCGATCAAGAAGTTATAACATACTTTGAAGACGCTCTGTGGATAATTCCGTCAGAAAAGGAAATGAAAAGACTTGAAGAAAGTTTGCAAACATACAGCGAAGCATATATCAGAAATAATAAAGATAAGACTCAAATTGTGGTTACGGACGAAAAACTCAGTGTCATTTTGTAAAATATGGCCCGGTAAATGTCACATACAATTCTTGGGTATTAAACCAAGTAAGAGTATCAAAACAACAATTTGCCCTTAATTAGCAAAAAATCATTTAAAATTGCTCTTAATTACCACTTATTGATATAACCCACATATGTATTATCGTAGAGCATATGTGTATTTTAATGTTTAGCACGCTTTAGTCTGTTCTAATATTGTTTAATAAGCTTTATTACCGTATTGGCCCGAATCTAAGCCGCACCCGAGTATCAGCCGCATCCTTAATTTTAAGGGGGAAAGGAGAAAAAAATCAGTGCAGAGAAATTTACCTGACACATTACCCAGTTACAAAACTGTTTACACTATAGAGTCACTCTTCAACACACTTTTCTGTTTACACTATAGGGTCACTATTGAACACATTTATCTTCAGTTACCGTATAATGTGGGTAAATCACAAAAAATACCGGTACAACCAATCAGAGTCTTCTCCAATGTCACTGCTAACTTCGCTACTACCGGTACCGATATTTGTTTCATCACTGCCACTACTGGTACCATCATTCTCCTCCAAACGTACGTCGTCCTCACTGCCATTCAGAGCATTAGACACGCAGCATTTCTTGAATCCTTTGATGATAGAGTCTGGTGATAGTGTGTGCCATGAAGAGAGAATCCACTCACACATAAGGCTGACAGATGGCTTCACAATCTTCCCAGATGGAGTGAATGCATGACCCCCTTCTAGAAGCCAATCCGAATACTGTTTCCGGAGATGGTCTTTAAATGGCTTGCTCACGACAACATCTAGCACCTGCAGTTTAGATGTCATACCTCCAGGTATGACGACTAGGTCTGTCTTCAATGCAGTAATTCTCTTCTTTACTTCAGGTGTGAGGTGACCTTTAAAGGCATCCAACACTAACATAGCCCTCTTACTGAGCAGCGCACCAGGTCTGCAATTCCAAATCGTAGCTAGTCAGTCCATCATTAGTTCGGTTGTCATCCAACCTTTGTCCTGACAACGAATTATTAATCCCTTAGGGAAATTCTCCTTCGGCATAGTTTTATGTTTTAGAATAACGTACGGAGGCAGCTTCCCTTCATCTGCCGTAACCGCCAACATCACAGTGATTCTTTGTTTTTCATTTCCAGTTGTTCTCAATAAGATCCTTTTCGCCCCTTTATTGTCAACTGTCACATTGCTCGGCATGTCCCATAATACGGGTATCTCGTCGGCATTGCCGATCTGGTGTAATGGGTAAGAGTGGCGTTGACGCAATTCAATGATGTTCCTCTGAAAGTTGACCAGTTTCTCTGGTAGTCTCTGTGCTAATGAAGTGCTTCGTCGGAGAACAAGGCCACTTCTACGCATAAACCTGCGGCACCAACTGATACCCACATGTAATTCTGTCTGTGGAATGTTTAGGGTCTTCGTTATTTCCAACGCTTTTGCCTGGGTTACTTGTCGAGAGATGGGCATCCCTTCTTTCCTTTTGTCTTGTACAAAGGAAAGGACCCTATGTTCTAGTTCAGGGTATTTCCCACCTTTTGGTCCTCTGAAAGATTTTCTGGTTGTAGTAGCATTTTTCAGTTTATCCTCCGAGGCGATCCAGCGCCGCACGTTTGATTCGTCCAAACCAAACTTTTTGCTAGCTTCTCTATTAGAAGTTTGCATAGCATAACGAATAACTGAATTGAAACCAGCTTCATAACTGCGCTGAACTCCCAAGCTTGTTGAAGCTTTTCTTTCTACGTTTTCACTCATACCGGTAGCCGAAGAATAAATTTACCGTAGTACCCTACGTACTAACTGTTTTAATCTATCCTATCATACAAAAGAGCACGATTACCGTTATACGAAGACTGGTTACAGTGTTGCGTCATATACGGTATTTTTTTTTGTTTTGTTTTACTTTCGTTTTTAAAGCTTCCCTGAACAAAAGGAAACAAAAACATTCTTACACCACTAGCCGTTCTTTTACAATAAAAATCATTGTTTGCAACGAACACCGAATTGTGTACCGCTTTGAAGTGCGCAGCAACTTGCTGCTTATTGTTGTAGGATCCCTCTACTGTGTGTCGATATATCAAGCAACTACCTGTACCTGCAATCTGTGATACGTACGATACGACTGCTGGCAATTCCAAACACGAGCGCGCGGCGTTGTTGCTACATTTCAAATTGAGAAAATTAGCAACGTGCGCTACATTTCAAGTTTCTATTACATGTGAAAATTTATTGGCCGCGCAAATAAGCCGCAACTTAAATTTTCATGTACGAAATTTGAAAAGTAAACGCGGCTTATATTCGGGCCAATACGGTATATTTGATATTACTAATTATTAGAAAGATTGCTCATTCTTGCTTGTATTTAAAGAGAAACAAAGCCTGATTGAATGAGTTACACATTTATAATAGGAATAAAAGGAAAAGGTTGTTTGATTAGGTCAACAGATGGCAGCAGAGTTTGTTCATGGATTTAAAGATTAGTGTAGAGTCAGATTGAATGAAAGATTGACTGCAAATAATCTAATTAACGACAATGGAAGTATGGAAATAAGCGTTAACAAATTATAAGAATCTATTTTATGATTCTATGTAAAAGAGCATGTATGAAATTCATTTGCACGAATGTTTATTGTTACTTGTTTGTCAAGTACGCAATGTGCGTTACTCTGACAAGTTTGATGTTTGCGAATGAATTCTATCTTTTCAATAGTCAAGATTAAAAATAATAAATTCCTTTTGAATCGTTTGAGCATGTTTTGTTGCTAATCTTTGCTGATCGTTTTGAAGTTATAATCAAGCCAGAACTGCTTTGATGCACCTCTACCTTTATTATAAATATCTTGACGTAGGTTTTACGCAAGATATCTAAAGTATTATTAGGTAGGCCCTTAACGTTACGCGCGCTGATGTTCAGCTGCGGACTCGATTTAGATGACGTCACGGTTTGGATAGCTGTATACAGCTGCTCTGTCTGCGTGGATTAACACGCAGGTTAAATTATTACAGTGCGCTTTTCTATGAACTTAAATAAATCTAGCTCGTTTATAAACGTGTATTATACATTTTATTGTGTGTACATAAATTGTACAATATACATATGTGCATAAATTATGAATAATCACAACAAATGTGCAATTGCAAACTGTAAAAATGCAGGACTTAACAATAAAGATTTTAGATGTCATGCTTTCCCAAAGATGAAAATAGAAGGGTGGAGTAGATCTTGGTATGTAAAAGAAAGGACAAATTCAACGAAAATAGAATTTACTACGTACACATCCTTCCAAAAAAAAAACTATGCAATAGATACGGTATGTCATTAAACTGACCTTTAAGAAACAAAGTCATTAACAGGTGTTACTTTATATATAAATATATTGAACTGGCATGGATACCGTCGACCTGTTAGAAGCGAAACTGCAAATAAGGTATAACTGTACTACCAACGACTGAAAAAATATTTAGTGCAGGATTGTTTGTTTTGCGTATTTTGTCATTTGAAATATGTACGAAGGAAATATATTTAAATATCAGTTTTATTATACGTATAACTGAGTGATAATAAATGGAGCTTGGAGCTGTGATAGCTTGCTCGTTCTGTAATGGGGAAGATCTGGGTTCGAATCTTTGAACCGTTCATCCTAAATAAAGTTTCCCTGACCTACAAGAAAATGACGGGATGGTATTTTATCGCCTTTTCCATAATTTACACCTTCGATATATAATGATAAATTTTAAAATTGTATTAATATATTTCTTCAACAACCTTATATTGTCCAATAGACCCACACATGATGGATTAAACGTGCCATTGTTAGTGGTCGTGTTGTGTATTGTATTCTCTCTGAAAAAAGGATTAAACCGTCATCTTCTTGTATGTTATTAATTATATTACAGTAAAACCTCTGTTATCCGAAATACTTTTAATCGAAATAGCGTTTAACCAAAACGGCAAAAAAATAATAATAATAATCGAAAAAATAAAATTTGAAATGCTAACAGAAAAACAGTAAACTTAGTTGTATAAGAAGTTTTCCAACTGTAGAAGTATTTAAAGCCTTATTAAAAGTCGGTTATATACGTAATCCAAAAGTGTATTTTTTATCATTGTCTTCAATTTTTTCACTTTGAACTTTGAAAAACTACAATTTTTTTAACCGAAATTTTGGTTATCCGAAATGACCTCCAACCCCTTTATTTCGGATAACAGAGGTTCTACTGTATTGGCAATCTTTCGACAATTTATACTATACAATGAGCATAAATTTTATTTTATGTTGAAGCAGGAGTACATTTTTATCCCGATACGCTTTCAAATCGCTGACCGAGGTGGTCACATGGCCAAAGGAGTTAGGCCAGCGCCTCCGAAGTCGCGAGTTCGAATCTCGCCTTGAGCATATATGTTTATGGATTTTAATAAGTATTGCACTCGTACAATCGTAACGGGCCGAAGTTGAAAGTCACTAGAATGGCCCATGCATGCAATTATGACGTTTCATCATAAGTATAACTCGAGGGCTATGTTTTTCTGAGTTTTGTTTATTCCATTATGGTAATTATTATTGTTATTAAAATTCTAGGAATAACATTTATTTATTATTTACTTTTATTTTTAATATTTTCGAACACAGTCCAAAATTAATTACACATGCCTACAGACAACAAAATTAAACGGTGAAGAAGTAAACAAGGGTCTAAAAGAAAGTACCAATCCAGTAGTTGCTTTAAAACACTGATGAAGAAAGAGGAAAATTCGCATTTAGGATGCCTTTCCCAAGATTTCGATTGGATAGATCCGCTTTTGGTATCAGCACATTACCATGGCTTCACGGTGCTCGGTTGGTAATAATAATAATATACTTCGGGAAAATTATGACTGTTTTAGAAATACAACAAATACGAGTGAAATATAGAAAGGGAGATAAATGTCAGCAATATATCTCAAATACTAATTCATTGGTTTAAAATACCCTAATGTTGTTCAGTGACACGTTAACATTATTTTAGTGACTATTATTTTCTATAAAGATTGGGTTTATCTAGTACAAAAACCATGTCATTCAGTTATGATCAAGAGATGTCAGGCATGCATTGCTTTTCATTAATTGTAAATGTTTTCATAATGATTTGTTTAAATTTAAGATTTTGTTGTTATTTGTATTGGTAAATTAGACAAATTTCATTTTAGTACCCCTCCAAAGGAAATCGTTCTTTATTAATACCGGTAATAAAGAATATGATTAGATTCCACATAGTAAATTGTAAGATTTTATTGAGACAGAATAGCTGCAGTGGAAGATGACTATTTCCTAGAGTCCAAATGATGACGTAACTCGCGCCTCAACCAATGGGCACTGTTACCCGTCTAACATTCGTACGGGCTCCCCCTGGGTTTTACGTAAACCCTTGTAATCTCCACCGTGTATTTGTACATAAATTGTACTGACTTGGAGAACTTGAGTTTCCTGTCGGGCTTATCTCCTCCATATAATAGCTAGTCAGGGATAAAATGTCAACCAGTCATCGCTACAGAACCAAGAACCCAAGTATACAGAATTCATCATCTATAGGACGTTCTTTGTATCAGTGTCAACTACGTTACAATTTAAACACAATTTTGACACCCTATTAGCTCGGTCACAGTTTTTGAATATGTTCGTTTTCAGTCAATGTACTTATATTTTACAAATATTTCTCCTTACAGAGAGATACTTGCCAAACACATAGGTTTTCTTACGGCAATCAGATATTTTAAAAACTTAAAGAAATGCATGCTACTTACCAATTAAACATGGTGGCTTAAACCTTAAAAATGTTACAACGCAAGGCCCAGCTCTATTACTTCACAAAACTTTTGAAATTATTTGCGAATATCTTAATACCAGGTAATCCCATAAGTAATGTCGTATGTGCGATGACCTGCAGTGACACCATCTGACGACCAAATATTGAAGTAAACGGTAGGTGCCATAACAGAATCATATAGGGCACTTGATTGTGCAGTAATGTGTAGAAGAAGAACGGTCTACTCAACGTTTTGGGAGTGTGGCTTGTGTTTGATCATGGTAGTGTGGGGCAACCACATATGCCATGTTATGCTGATTGAATTTCAACAGGAACATCTAGCCAGCGCAGAGGCACGAAACATCAATGCATTATATTGTAATGGTGCTATGGATTTGCGTGTGAGAGGTGGTTCCAGAGGCTTCGGTCTGGGTACACCAGCCTCACCGTTAAGCCACAAGAAGGGAGACCTGTGCAGCTAGACAACGACGCCCTGCGAGCAGCAGTGGAGGCAAATCTAATGCAAACTGTTGAAGAACTGGGCAACGAACTCCATATCACCCATTCTAACTTTCATTGTCATTTGTAGGACCTTGGGTACGAGTAGAAACTCGGAAAATGGGTACCCCATGCGTTAAGGCCTCAACACGAGGAGCAGCGAGTTAATATCTGCAGTGCCCTGCTCACCCGTCACAGGTGTGAGCCATTTCTGGGCAGAATGGTAACAGGGCATGAAAAGTGGGGGCACTACCATAACATTACACGCAAGGGCAGTGGGTACCTAAATGGGGGGCCGCAGGAACTGTGCCAAAACAGAATCTTCACCCCTGTAAATGATGTTGAGTATTTGGAGAGATATCTGTTGTATAATAATCCATTTTGAGCTCTTGCCACATAACCAGACCATCAATGCAGATGTCTACTGTCAGCAGCTTGAACGTCTATGGATTGCATTGTTGGAGAAATGTCCTGTTCTGGTTAATCACAAGGATGTGCTCATCCACAGCAAGAAGGGCCTGTGCTGAGAACGAGGTATGTGGCTGGAATTAACTTCCCCGCCTGACGTTTTCACTAGATCTTGCACCAACAGACTAATGTCTTTTACGCAGCCTGCAAAACCATCTTTCCGGGAAAGTACTACGAAATGAGGATGACGCGCGACGAACAGTGACCCAATTCTTTGCCTCCAAAAGCAGTGACTTCAGCGGGGTATTCAACAACTGGTTGACAGGTGGCAGAGTGCTGTGGAGTCGGATGGAGACCATTTTCGTGTTCCAGGTAAGTTACCGTTCTTTTCCTCACGGTGCAAAAATACGACATTACTTATGGGATAAGCTGATACTCCGTCAAGTTAATATGTTTATTGTGTTAAAGTCGTTCGACTTGGAGCTACCACTGAATGTAAAGTGGAAGGTTACAATTAAATATTTACTAAGAGTTTATAGAAATTTGCATATGCATTTCCATAACAATAGTATATTGATGAATGGTCCGTTAAAAGCATATACATGTATACATATCTTTTTTTTCACAAGACATTTGAATCATTTACCTAGAGTACAAATTAACATGCATTGGGATGGGCGAAAAAGATTGGGATTCAATATGGGCAAACTTGGAAACTGTTAAACAAATACCCTGAACTTCATAACTTAGGATATTCAATGCTTAATGAGATTTATCCTACCAATGACTTGTTGAAAGAGGACGGTATTATACAAGGCAATTAATATGGGGTGTGCCAAAAGCAGGAATCATTGATGCACAGAATGTTAACATGTAAAGACACAAGCAAAATTTGGAATAAATATTATAATATCATGCAAAGAATTACAAGGTTCAGCTTTCAACATTATAGTCACGAAGATTTCATACAATTCACTGCATTTAAAGTGTTTCCTAAGGCAGAAAAAAAGGTCATGTTTTGGATTACACTACAGACAATGTATATATACTAAAACAAAGAAAGACAAATAATCCAAAGTTTTATGTGAATACACTATTACAAAAATATTCTGCTCTGAAATGTTAAGCTAAAAGAAGTCATTTGTTTCCTATATCAAAGCTATATACGTACCTTTGAGCTAATCTAATCACAATTAAAAGACAAATCAGAAATAAAAAAATAAAATAAAAGGAAATATCAAGGTAATAAATGAAGTTCGTTTTTTTTTCTTTTTTCTGCAATTAGATTTTAAGTAAAAATGTCATATCGTAGGTGATGAAGATATTCGTCCTTAATATTTTATTCCAACTTCCTCCCAGTTTAAATTTTCGAACACTCTCTCCAGGACCGCAGAAAACAGTTTTGGAGAAATTGAATCTCCTTGCCTTACTCCTTTTCCAACTTTAAATTTTTCACTTTCTTGATGTAGTCTAATGACAGATGTGGCAGTGGAGTAAATGTTTCCCCAGTAACGTCTTAAACTAGATCTCGTGGGTAAGGGCGTGTTTTAAAAATTCTTAAATGGAAAATGGCATAAATTTATATTTTGTTGGGCTCACTACTAAATTTAAACAAATTTAACAGAAATTAATTTGGATATTATCCACCTTCTCGGAAATAACGACCGAGTGTCCGTAGCTCAGTAGGTAGAGTGTTTCCTTAGGTCAGTACAGTGGCAGCAATCGGAAATTTCTGTGAAAGATTCCAGTAGCCGTACATCCTGACTGAGCTGTTATCAGGATTTTTCTCAGTCATTTCAAGCAAATGTCAGTTTGATACCTACCCTATCTCGGTCTTAGCCTGAGATTCCTAAAGGTCATAACTAAATTCAAGTCGATATAGATAGATGGATGTAGGCCCTACACAATGCACGTGCCAAAGAAAGAAAGAAAGAAAGAAAGAAAGAAGGAAGCAGAGAGAGAGAGAGCGAGAGAGAGAGAGAGAAAGAGAGAGGCAGTACAAACTATAGAAATTTCACAGAAATACTTTTTCTCGTGTAAGTGAGGATTTTTCTCTCTGGTGTTACTGAAAAGTAAAATGCTGAGCTAGGTGGATAGACGAATGAAAGAAATAAAAGATGAAGAAATTAAAGAAGTGACCCGTAAAGAGAAGATGAAGAGGAAATGAAAGTGAGAAACGGAATTCCAGAAAAAATTGAAGATGTAGCAAAAGATTATTGCATAGTGAAAAAGAAAACCGAGAAAAAGTTACGGAGGAAAGAAAAAAGGAAAAGTTATTTTATTTTTCTCATATTCTCTTTCAGTTTAAAGTTTCTTTTAAGGAATGGATAAACTCGACTTTTTGGATGGGAATCTAGAGCTGATAATTGAAATCCAAAAATAGATGATTTGATTTATCTTATGAGAACTAGGTTTTATTTATTTGTTTTTTTTTCAAAACTTGGTTCCGATGTATCTTTCAAATGCAAATAATACTACCTTGAAGTACACATTTTAGTGAACAATATCAAGCGACAGACAAAATAAGTATCAACTCACACTTTGATCAAAATTGAGCTACACATCTATGAATAGAGAACCTATTTTCATATCTATTTCATCTTTGAAAGGAAAGAAGTATTCTTTGAACATTAACTCTTGAT
The DNA here is from genome assembly GCA_022664845.1 of Lepisma saccharinum. NCBI lineage: Eukaryota > Metazoa > Arthropoda > Insecta > Zygentoma > Lepismatidae > Lepisma > Lepisma saccharinum. Next base: position 14,318 of record JAGDQP010002183.1, read on the forward strand.
TTTCGAGTTCAAACTAAGAGCTTATTATTTTCTGGAACGAGGTTCTATAATACAGAAAAAATACTGTGGCAGAAATTGATAACGCGAGCGAATCCTAAAATATTTGAGATATTTAAGAAGAGCAATAACTATGGCGATTGCCCGGATATGTTTTACACAGGTCAAACTAGTAGAAAACACCCCAGATAATTACAATTTTGCCGTCCGCGCTGCATATATTCCAGGCGAAATCATACATACAAAATGACAATTACATATTATGCGTAAAGGCACACAGCCAGCTGCTAACGAGATAGGCACCAAGAGTTCATAGTTTAGGATTACGTGTGGTAATAGCAGGGTCCTTCTATTCTTGGACGGATTTTTCTGCAGAGTGACAACCACCAGACTTACTCAAGTGAAAATGTAAAAATATGTACTGTTTAGTACAATTTGTAAACCTTGGTAGAAGATAAAGAAGAAATTCTTGACAAGCAGTACCTCTTAGTACAAATAACTAAAAGTCTTGTCTTTGTTGATTGTACTCCTAAGTACTCACCACAGGAAACGCACTTAAGAACCTGTACTTCTTAGTATGACGGAAAGGAATTACGGGCCTCTAGGAACAATGGAGATAGAATAAGATATCTCTATAGATTTGCAAGTCCTGAATGACACCGTCGACGAGCTGATGGACTTACAAGAAAAAGATGAGCAACACGAAGCAGGCAGGCGCAAGAACAGGACAACAGCTGACACCGGCCCCTCTCGCCCCAACTACGGATTGAGACGTGGTCAGGATGAAATTTCAAATTGCTCCGCACTTTGGGCAGCACAATGAGGCTAACATCAAGAAAGAAATGTAAAAGAACAAACTCATTATAAAACTTCACAAATCGAACTTTAACCTGGTGGAATATACAAACGCACCGGAAAACTTTGAAACCAGAATACAAGTAATTCTTGAAAAGGTGGAACTGATAATACCTAAACTGGAAGAAGAGTGGAAATTTACTCTAGAGGAATTTAAGACACGGTTTGGCTTGGAGGCCATAAAAGTAGTTCTCCGGGGTTTAAAAAGCGTACCACAAGATTTCCTGAAAAAGAAACTCCAGATATCAAATGAGCACATGAGACATAAGGGCCAACGAAAAATACTGAGAAAACCTCAACCTTGACGAGTCGTGAAAAAACTTGAAGAGGAAATGAACAGCAAAGGAAATGACAACGAGCGCCCTTCTCAGAGTCACCAAAACTTTGAAATAAGCGAGAGCTTCTTACTTAAAATTAACCTTAATAATAGAAAAACTTCAACTTACCTATAATAAACATAAATGCTAGAAAATACGGAAGCTACAAACATACAAATAGCGGGAACTCTATTTTAACTAATAGGAACTCCACTTTCACTAATACCTAAGGAGAACGCTCCCTCACCTGAAACCAACACCGACTTGGAAAAACGAGAACCTTACCTCTCCACAAAATAAACCCATTGTATATAGCATCCCTAAATAGAGAGAGGTAAATAATCAAACCAACTACGGTAAATAAAAACGAACTCGTAACACAAACATGTATCCCTTATTAGCACTTTAAAAGACTTCAGATGTAGCGTAGACAGACATCAGGAAAGGGCACAGTCCCAAAATGAAATACAGAAAAGCAATTACAAAACGGCTCTCCCGCCATGAAAAGAAGAGTCATTGAATCAGATATGAGGCTACACTGTTGACGAGAGCACACATGCTACATACCAGGAAAAAAACATTGAATCTCCTAAAAAGGAAAAGACCGTGAACAAAAACAAGCAGTAAATATCCTGAAAGCAAAAAAATGACATTATCGTCAAGGCCACTGACAAATAATTCTTTCACTAACAAACTTGACTATGAAAAGGAAGCATTTCTGTAATTGGAAGACGAAACCAAATTCAGGGGGAAATACCAGAAGCAGGTGGAAGCAATGTAGATGGTAGAAAACAAGTCAAGTATTTTTTTGAAAACAAACAAATAGAGGCTAGAGCGCTATAACACTGACAAACATGGAGCTGACGAACACTAACGCCAAACAAACCAATTCTACACTTTACTGAAAGTATACAAACCACTAAGGCCGGAGGGCAACCTATCACCCAGTAGGCTAATACTTTCGGCTCGCAGTAAGTAGCCTGACAAGACATTTCGACAAATACTCAACACACTTTGTTATGGAACTCCTACCCACACAACCGGAATGTTTGAAGGTCACTTCGGAATTCTTTAAGGAATATAAAGAAAATAAACTCTAATGACATATTATAAACAAAATATATTTTTAAAACCTTCTAAGGACACTCAGCGAAGGGGAATAAAACTAGTCGCAGAGTGCTATGCATTAAAGCATGAATGCCTGAAAACAGTCTCCGATCAGGAAATCCTGACTCTTCCTCCCTGCCCGTTGGGGAAGAGGAGCCTGGAAATCTTGATGTGTAATATTCCTAAAAGTTCACCTACAGGTGCATCAGTTTCTGTAACCTATGTCTACATATACGTGCCTTCAGAGCTATGCTTACCAAAGATCCCGTGCAACTTATGTTTGAATACCGATTTCTGCACGATGCCGTAGGGTGCTTCGCCGCACAGAGAAACAATTGCCAACATATATAGAACACTTATAAAACATTCTGGCAACCAAGAATTGACTCTAGAATGGAGCATGACAAAGATCACTTCTCTAGATGTGACAGTTAAAAAAGAGCGAATGAACGGCTGGAAACGGATGTCAATCATAAGTCAACCACGAGACACGATTTCTAAGTTACAAGTTTATTACAACCAACCACACTGGGAAATTCACTGGTAAAAAGCCAGAGACTCAGCCTCATGAGAATTCTTGATAATAAAGAGAAATTTAAAGGATCAACAGGCTTGGAATTAGGGAATTTTCCAGTCTGTTCAGACACCAGCACACATATCGGACGCAAGAGTTCACCTTCCATCGATACACCAGACGTAATAATATAATAGGAAGTTGTTGCACTTCTCTGGGAGCAGTCATCAATCCGCTACTGCATACCCCATGAAGGAATGAACCTGTGACTATTGGAGTCTTTTATCTAAAGACAATTCCTGAAACACGTGGCTCAATCTATAGTCAAGAACAAGACATTTGAAGGTCAATGAGCTGAAAACATGAAGTTCAGTACATTTTTCTGAAGCCACCCTTGGATAGTCTTGGCCTTGTAGGCTGGTGTTTAATCCTTATGGAAGCTTCACTCTTGGTCTTTGAACAGGGTCCCGTCCGTAAAGTTCATGACGACTGTTCCAATACGATATCCTGAGGGGAAGGTAGGCTTTGAAGGAAGTTCTTACCATGTACTCACAAAAATTATCAGCGCTAGCACTATAGGCAACTAACTGCTCTCCGCATCGTAACTGAGAGTATCCTTGGAGCATTTTCTGAAAATTCTCTTAAGGTTGTGGCATGCACCCTCTCGTGTTTGTCTGTCAAGGGATCCTCGATACTAAAAAAATATTTTCGTCAGACCGTATTTGTTTGCGTAACATTAACAAAGACGTTTTGATTTTATCATTCTCTGTTGTTTCAGCTCTGGAGTGAGAAACTGACTTGTGTTTTACAATATCACTATAAGGTCATTCCTTAGCAAGCTCACATGAAGCGACTTTAAGCGTTAAAGCCCTCACAAAATGTTCACTAACATAATTTCTGCAAATATGTGTAACCACTGCTTTCGCCAGCTGGTCAGTCTTCACACTACATGTACTCATCTGTAAGAAGCTTTCTTGATAGACTCCTGAAAGCATTTGTAGGCACTTTGATGTGCTACTAGAATTAAAAACGCGTTGACTTCTGCCAGTCAAGTATGATTTTAGAAGTTCAAAATTATCTGCTAGAAACACAAATTTACCAGTGAATATTTTCCTTAATAATGAAGTCCCGAATGCAAAACAAAATACGAAGGTATAATTCGAACAAAGAAATAAGACTTGCAAGCCATTCATTCTCTTTCAATCAATTTTTCCGTTTGAACAAAGGTCATTTGGTAATTAAAATGGCTGCATTATTTCAAGAGTCAAGGCTACTCTGACACTAATCAAAAGATCGTGCATTCTTCACTTGTAGCATCATAAGGTTATCAAAATTATTGGGGTAATTATTCATTTGAACATTATTAGAACTAAAGAGAACGGATTGTCCAGTATTTCAATAACAAAATAACAGACTGCAACAGAAATACTTACACGATAATTTAAATGTATTACGAATAACTTTATATAGGTTCATTCGAGTTAATTCGAATAGGTTCGTTCTGAGAGTGTATTTCTGCAGGAGAAGCGGCAAGGATGGCTGTTGTGCTTGGGGTAAAGCATCGTCAATTGCTGGACTAACTGTTATAAGAATAAATGTACAATTCATTGTTATCCGTCACTTGTTTTAAATTTTATTTAGTGGGCTGAACTGATAATTACTGAACTAAGCTCAACTCGTCCGAGGGTTCACGTCACTCAGCCTCCAGGATCTTAATTGAGGTATCACACCGACGTTCGCCTGTGAAAGAGAGAAAACTAGAAAACTTCAATCACGATGGCAGGCGGTGAAACTCGAACCCGCGTACCATCCGATTACTGATTCGAAATTTTCATGTTATCGACTTGAAACGGTAGCTAAATCAATATTCTATTGTCCGTTCTTAAAATAATAGTTTTATGATTATTATCTGGGATGATTCGAATAATCTTATATCTGAATAGCAGATTGTTCCAATAATGAGTGATTTAATTAAATTTTATCCACCTAAAACTGTAGATTCCGCCATCAGAACGTTAACGCAATTTCAGTATGACAAACAAGTTCACCTTCCCCAATAATCATCAGGTCACCAACATTATATCACAGTATATTTTCAAGATAAGCTGATTCAATAAGTACTTGATATTTTATCAAGGCACTTAATTTATCAAAGCTACTTCATATCTGCTGGAGATAACAAGACAAGGACATATTAAAATTTACAAATATAAATAAACTTATCAACCATCCTTAATAGCTTCACACGAACAAAGACAATCTTATTAATGAACTTCAATAACTAACTGTATTTGCTGAAGGATGCGGATATAATGAAAAAGTACATACAGTACTTGGTAGTTGATTAAAACCTTTCACAATCACTTACTGAAAATTGTTATGTACTGATATAGCAGATAAACTACAAACACTTCTAATATCTGTTATCATCAGTATTCTATTTTTATATTTTCAGCACATTTCGAAGCTTCCATGAGCTATATGGTCACCTGATTTGATTGTTTTTCGTCATTCGTTGGTAGCCAATGACAAAAAGGTAACCAACTGATCATGAAGGTCATGAAAGCTTGGAAATGTAATTGAAATCTACGAGTATTATATTATACAAATCGCTCAAACTCTGTACGTATGTGAGATTTAGAAATCCAAACCGTTGGATGAATCTGCACCAAAATTTTACATGAGGTCTTCACTTGACAGGAATATATCTAGGCTATGTTTCCTATCAGTATATGTTCTGATGGGTCAAAATTCCTTCAGTATATACGAGGACAAGTAAAAAATTATCCACACTTTTATCATAACTTTCGTTAGGTTGGCCACACTGTCTTCTGAACTTGCATGCTATAATGTGGAACTTTTGTGATTCTGTTACTAAGGTTGCATCTCAATTGCTCCATTTTTCTTTGTTCTATTGACAACTCCGCTGGCAGTGTGCACCGGTGAAGAACAGAGAGCAGTGATCCAATTTCTCCGACCTGAAATTCACTTCGGTTTCATTTCCTGTGACTATTCTCATCAAAAGAAGTTTTGCCGTCATCTTTGTAGTGGTCAGGTAAGCGTTTGACAGATCTCCATATAATTACGCTTATGTTCTTCGGTATTTTGTCTTGACATATATCTCGCACAAACTTTATGGAAACCAAGTTCATCGTGGATCATTTTGTTTGGAGAGCCATAATTGATTTGCAAAGAACATGCAACGTAATCGGTGGTCACTTGTCATTTTGCCAGTACAGTCTCTCGAGCTTGCTGAATCTTTTCATCAGTGATGGAGGTTGACGGACATCCTCCTCCCTCGTCGTCCGTCATGCTTGTTCGGCTTAAAGATGTCAATCCGCTCGACACGAGCGGCGAGTCTAACGCTCGAGTCGAGTCTACGCTCGAGCTCGACTCACTTTAACCGATTCGCAGCGTGAGTCTCTCTGAGCAGCGACTTGGCTCGACTCGAGCACATAGTGAGCCCCAACTCGACTCGACTCGAGCAGCTGTGGCCACCGACTCGACTCGAGCACATAGTGAGCGCCTACTCGACTCCACTCGAGCACAGAGTGAGCGCCTACTCGACTCCACTCGAGCACATAGTGAGCGCCGACTCGACTCGAGCAGATTTTAGTACCGACTCGACTCGACTCGAGCAGTTACTGAGCGCCGACTCAACTCGACTCGAGCACATAGTGAGCGCCGACTCGACTCGACTCGAGCAGTTGTGTCCACCGACTCGACTCGACTCGAGCAGATTTTAGTACCGACTCGACTCGACTTGAGCAGTTACTGAGCGCCGACTCGACTCGACTCGACCAGTTGTGACCACAGACTCGACTCGACTCGAGCAGCTGTGACTACCGACTCGACTCGACTCGAGCACATAGTGAGCGTCGATTCGACTCGAGTAGGTACTGAGCACCGACTCGACTCGAGTCTGATCGAGTCGTGACTCGAGTCGAGCTAGTATTTGACATTCCTAGTTCGGCTACCTTTAAACTTCGCTCTCCTCTCGGGGTACACACTTCTACGCAGAAAAGCACTCACTCTCTCCGTATTGTGTTGAAAGTCTTCGATGAACTTCAGCTCCTGGCACACCATCAGACCAGAGTAATCGAATTACTGATCTCTGTTCTTCATAGGTGCACACTACCAACATTACATGTTTACTCTGTAATAGAACAAAGATGCAACAATCTTAGATACAACTTTAGTAACATCAGAGCAGTGGGATGGCAGGCAGGGAGGCCAACCTACAGAAAGTTAGGATGAAAGTGCGAATTTTTTGACTTGCCCTCATACAATATATTTTGATCTACATCTGCGAACTTTTCTCCACGAAATAGTGCGTGTGTCCTTCAAATTGGTTATAGAAAAAAATTGTAGTTATATTTGATCCTAATTACTATATAAGAAGGCAAATTTTTATGGTAGCTACAAATATATTATAAGTCTACAAATTCCAGTCCGCTTGACTAACTTGTACCAAACTTTCCACGGTTCCTTAATTTGACCCTACGATTATTGCAGACCATATATGGTTCGACGCCAATATATAAGCTTAGTGGGCATATTTCATGCGATACCTAGAAAATATTTCTAATCCCGCACTAACGGGTGGCATATCAGATAATATAATAAAACAAAATAAAGGAACGATAGTAACTAACACTATCAGAATTCCAAAAATTAAAAGAATAGTTAGAAACGATTGTATCTTCGCTAGTTTCAATGTTGTTGGGAAAATTTTCATTAAGAATGCATTAAATAGATAAGCTATTATCCAAACTATTACATAGATATAGCACCCTATTAGTAATAGTAATACATTGCAAAGTGTGTCAACACAGGTACAGGTTAGTCGTTCATGGGATGGATTGGTAGAACGTTTAGAAATATTACTTGTCAAGAAAATACACAAACAAGAGAAAAAATGTGATTACAACGGAACATGTTTGCAGCAAATTTCTAAATACGCCAACATTTAGCCAAACTCTATATTATATTTTCCAAAATTAGTGTTTTGTCTGGGCTTTCGTGTTAGAATATTATCGTAATTTTATACCACCCTCTCTTCAAATACGATGAGCAACAACATTTCAAAACTCACTTTGTCTACTTCGTTGTTTTTTTTGTAAGAGAAACAGAAAATTTGATTTTTTTTTTTTAAATTAAGAATTATCATTTCTATTCGCAGAGTGTTTCTCTAGACTGAATAAGAATCTTAAGAGAGAAATTTGAAGTCAAAATGTAAAACGAGTCGGTTTCTCATTTAACGTTTTCTAAACAAGGAACGCCAAGTTTTGGAAGTCTACACATTTTTTTAAGGGAAAATAATCCAATCGGCATTAACATTCGCATGCAAACTAAATCAAATAATTAAATTTCGTTAAAAAAAAAAATATTTCTAAAGAACTCGTATAAAAGTGTAGAAAATTTCCACGGGACCTCATTATGCCTAAACCTTAAACCAATCAAAACATTTTTTGTTACATTCGTAGATCTTGTCCCGGACTAGGTTTGTGTAACTTCAATTTAGGGAATCAGTGTTGCTAACCTTTTCAAAAAAAACTTCAAATACTCCGATACGTTGAACGTATCATGTGACTACTTGGGCAAATCATAAAGGTGATCCAGGTACCCTATCTGTCAGTGTTGCAAACTTAGAAAATCAAAACACTTCGTCACCGTTGGGCCTATCTACACGAAACTTGGTATTTGGGTAGTTGGGACAAGTCAAAAAGGTATTCCGGGATCTCAGGTGACGCAGTTGTGAATGTCAGTGTTGCAAATCTTTTTCTTTAAAATAAGATTTTAAATTACTTCTGTACAGTTGAAAAACTCAGTAGAACCAGGCAACATAATTGCCTGAAACATAAGAAACATCTTAGTTTTCAAAAATTTATAGGTTAGTATTGAAATTTATATAACAACAAGGGAGAAAAACAGTAAATAGGTAGTCTGGTGGGAGATAACAAGAAAGAACAGTGAGTACTTTCGAAAAAAGTCGATAGATTGCAGCACCATGTGCTACGAATGTTTCGTCGTAAGCTAATCTGCAGCAGCTCCCACCCTTTTACTACGTCCATCTCTTGTGAATCTGATGAACTAACTATAAATAGTTCTTGAAAAGCGTAGTAGGTCAAGTAGTTCCGTAGTCTCATGACTACAGCATCTGATCAGTATGCCAAAGTACCTCGGTTCGATTCCTATCCAGATTAATGCTGTTTATAGTTTTTTTTAAACAAAGAGGTATATTAGTTTCTCCTTCCCTGTCCTGTCAAAGCTATTTCAACCTCGATTCTTTTAATCTAAACTCCTGCATTCAACCTTATTTAAACCTTCATGGCTTGATCTGCTAAGCTTGCATGAATTTGACTCACTTGTCATAGGAAGCTTGATAGATTTTTGAGTCAGACCAAATTTGCTATGTGGGAAAATTTATCTTAGTTAACGTTTCCATGGTAACAACACTCAAATACTAAACATATATTACCACGAGTGAACAGTTAAACAATTTCAAACAAAATTTTGTACGACGAGCTCTTTTAAATTTAGAAGTATTAACATATTGAACTAGCTATCATTTTCTCAGTAACTATAGTCTCATTCCTTGGAAGTTACCGTACATTCGCGCATCACGTGAAAATGGTTCTAATCGCCTTAAGCTTAGCAATATTACACAGGACTCTATCTTCAAAGTTTCAATTACAACATCATCAAAGTTTGAATGTTAAACTATTTATCATTTCCATGGTAACCAGACTCAATTTTAAACACACATTCGTGTATCAGATAAGAACGACTGAATCTATTTTAGCGAAATTTGTTGTATTGATAAAGAGGATTACAGTAGAACCTCTGTTATCCGAAATAAAAGGGGCGGAGGTCATTTCGGATAACCAAAATTTCGGGTTTAAAAAAATGTGTATTTTTTCAAACTTTAAAGTGAAAAAATTGAAGGCAATGATAAAAAATACACTATTAGATTACGTATATAACAGACTTTAAATAAAGCTTTAAATGCTTCTACAGCTGGACAACTTCTTATACAACTAAGTTCACTGTTTTTTTTTTTAAAATCTTCTATCTTTTCCTGTTAGCATTTCAAATTTTTTTTCACTTTTTTTTTTGTTTTGTTTAAACGCTATTTCGGTTAACAGAGGTTTTACTGTATGTTATATTGATACTGAGAAAGTATTTTAAAATTTTACATCTGTTAACGTTTCCCTGTTGACAAGATTTATAGAACTTCTACACGCTGAAATCTCACGTTACAGAATGTCTGTCATAGAATTAACCAGGAAGTTTACATCAGTTTGTACTGAACGATACATCGGCCGTTTAGAGAGAGTACCGTATGTTGCGACAATCAGAACTAATGCTTCATATCTTCCCATGCAAAGTTAAATCCAATATTTTAAATAAATGCTACGAAAAGATTTTTAAACGCTTTTGAAACGTTCCATAATTACTCGCTCCAAGTTCGTAGACATTGTCAAAGACCAGTGTGACCTACTATCTTCAATAACAAACACATCCAGTTCCTTTAGTCTAAGGGTGAAGGTCGCTGACTTTGGATTAGCACTAGAACAACGTGGCGAGCAGATAATGGTCTGTCGGCCATTTTGTCTGATTTTGCCCAGTGATTTTCTCATTCCCTTCAGACAAGTACAAAGCTGATATCCAGAGTAGATGAAATGTCTGCTACATACCGCATTCCTTTACCCGAAAGTTGTGCCCGACAACGGACGTCATCTCGCCTGTTAATTTAATGTAAATCTTAATAAGCTGAAAACCTGTCTGTCTCTTCCATATATCCGATCTGCCAATGGACACCAAACCTTCAATAGGCCTATCTACCTAATTTAACTAGAGGGAACAAAATGGCAACCCAAACAACATCTATATTATTTGCATTGCATATACCGAAGGATACGTTTCTTCCATTTGCTCCTGCACTAACAGGTGGGCATATCAATTGATAAAACACAAAAATGTAAGCAAGAGTGCGAATAACGATATCCTTACTATCAGAATGGTTTTGTCTTAATTGTTAACAAACTCTAAATATTCATTGTTATTCAGGATCTGTAGAAGATATTTAGGATGATGACACGGAAGAACAGGGAATGACTCATTACTATATTATTAGAAAACAAACATTTGAAGTGATACTGGGCAAATGTGCTGCATTACGTATGGTCATAACGAAGGTATGTTAGTGAAGTGCACATGTATGTCATATGACGTGTGAGTGTGTTGTACGTGTGTGTGTGTTGGTAGATTGAAGAGAACCAATTGATAGAGAGCCTTCCTCTATCAAACACTCCACACACACACACACACACACACACACACACATACATGTACAGGAACAAAAAAAAAATACTTAAAAGCTGTTACGTAATCATTTTTATCATCCTGTGTTCCAGTGGGTCAGAAATAAATCGTTGTCAAGTCTTGTTTCATCAGCGAGGGATGCTGTGTGGACTAACGTTATCAGTTTGACCTTACCCTCCTCGAAAAGGCCGAACGAAAAACACGAAGATTTCGATCATGTGAAGGAACGTTTTCGCAGCAAATCTGTGTGTGTGTGTGAAGTCGTTTTAGTGAGTGAGTGTGAGCGTGCTTCGCTGCTGTTTCGTTTTATTGACGAGTTTTGGTTCATTACATTTTCTTTCTGAAATAAGATATTTGTTCTCTATTAGTTGGAAAGAGAAAAAAGTGGACTTCAAGCTAGACAAGTATTTTTAAAGCCAACAATTTATTACTTGTTAGTCATTCACAATGCAACTTAGCAGGTATGTGGTCATCTTTATTCTACTTACCGGTACATATAGCAAAATAGAAAATTATGTTTATTACTCAGTAGAATTAATGAAGTCGATTTTCTGAGTGGCTGTGCTCAGCTTGTAGAGCGTTGACTTTGAATTCTGAAGGTCTTGGGTCCACGACCAGTGCTCAGCCATCTTGGCTAATGTTTTTCCTGGTTTTTTCCTCAGCTATACCAAACTAATGTCGGGATAATACCTTCGAATTAGACCCTAGACGACTTCCTACACAGCAAATAATGGCTGTGTTAATTCAACAGTTTTTGGTTTCCCAAGGCGATCATTATTATTTTACATTCTTTCTTTTTTTCTTTTTTTTTAGTTCATAATGGTTTGTGGTGTCCTCAAATTTTACAAAGTTAAATTATTAAACTCATTTCCCGACCTCATACAATGATGAAAATTTCCACAGCGACGTAAGTCGGGTGACAATACAATATTCTATTGTTATTTTCAAATAGGCTTCTTTCTATATATTTTAAAAGCATATTTTAATACATTTTTTAATATGAACTTCTTTAAAATAAATACTAGCCTGCAATGATCTGTCCTTTGACTGGTTGCAGAACACTTTAGGATTTGGGTCACACGAACACCGAAATAACTCGAAAAAAAAGTATAAAAAACATTTTGATTACATCCTTTCTTAAACCATTTGCACTAAAAAGTAAAAAAAAAAAATTGTTTATGCATGACTAAAAGGGATAATATGGGGCGCGGAATTCAAGAATTTATAAAGTGAATTTATATATAAGAGCGCGCCTCATGCTTTTACAAATTATTCAATAAAATAATGCAGTGTTTTTTGAAATAAAGAAAGAATACCAGTTGGCAATACTGTTCATCCAATGAAATCAGGTTTAACTTTGAATATCCATATTATGGATTCAAATAGATGTATCCAGCATCAAAGCTTTACTTTTATGAGTACTTCACAATTTGTGCAGAAATGTTAACTTTATTTACTAAAGACGTCATTTTTGGGTTCAAAGTTGGTCTCCTGTATCTCATAAACCAAATTATTTTCAAGAAAAAAAAAATATATGAACTATCCTAGAAATGTATTTTACAGGATTAGGGGCTGTTCTAAAATCATTAAAATGTTGAACTGTATATTAAGCCCCGTGGGATAAAGGTGCGCGAGTTTAGAATAATGGTATCAAATTTTGATGACGTCATAGGTCAAATTACGGCTCGAACAGTTTGGGTGTCTGCACTTTTTGAATCCTCACACCTCTACATCAATAAGCTGCAAGCGTCACAATTTTCTTCTCAATTTGTATTATTCATTCCTATTATGACATTAGCTTACCAGTCTAGAGTTCCCCATCATTCGCAGGTATAGGAATTCAACAACCTTCAAACTTAATTCGGCTGCACGTCCAGTTTTGGTAATAACCCTAACAATATAGGCATCAATTGAAATATAATGTTATACTCTCCAACTTTCGAAGGAACAAGTTTTGCAGATTACCAACTGCTAAGAAGATACAACGCCGAAAATAAAAAAGTGAAGGAACAAATTGTTTTTTACAGTGTATATTAACTTGACTTGAAAACGGTTAGGTCTATCAAAAAAGACAACAAGACCAAAATTGTAAAAAAAGATTTTACCAATAATGTTGATTACCTCCGGAGATATGTTTTTTTTCTTCTGAAACATTACATATTGGAGGGGGGGGGGGAGAAAGCTCCAAGGGGAACAGGTGGGACTTTTAAGGAAATACTCCTCTCATGGTGTTCTAACTACAATGGGGAAAATTTCAGCTTTTCAAAACCCCTTTTATCGTCCTTCGTTTACTGGATTGTGTTAATTGTAACTTGAAAACTGTGTTGGGACAATTTCTGGACATAATTCTGTGCCAAAAATGTGTTGACATAGTTTTCAAGTTGCTGTTAACAATTCTTTAAGGCTAATGTTATTTATTATTTAAGTACGGAACAAACTTTAGTTCAATTAAATATATTTTCTGTTTGCCTGAACTCAAATTAGAATAATCGACGTAAAACGGAAAAGGCGGAAAAAATTACTTGGATTCTGCATTAACGTACTTGGCAAACTCAGAACAAGTTAGTAAAACATTATATTTACAGTTTATCACTTTACAGAGATTGAAGTCGTCACTTTTCACTCTACACATATTGCACAATAGGAACCGTGATGATGCGAGGTTTGTTCTGTAGTCTGACGCTGATCGCAGCATTTCCTTGATAATTAAAGTGTGTATCATCTTTCTACCAAACCATACTGCAGTATTCCTTGATTATTAAAGGCGGTGTACTGTTTTAGCAGACCATGCAGTGTTATCTGAGTTTCCCCTAATTAGGTTGCAGCATTCCCTTGATTAAAGAAGGTATCTTGTTTAAGCAGACCATATAATTTTATCTTTCTCTCCCTTAGTTTCGGAGCTAAAGGTGTCCAAAGTTAGCACAGCGTCAACAAAAATGGCGTAATATTTCGAAAGACATTAACATAAGCCTTGTCGTCTTAGCAAATCAAAGTTGAACACAAGAAAATATTTTAGTAAAATTTATGATTGAGGAGTGTAACAATCAAGGCCTTCCGCTCATCATTCCTACCATAACAATGAAGTGTATTTGCGGGGAATCCCTTGTAAAGTTCACTGGTCAATCACAACAATTGTCCCAATGTGTTTAAAATCTTCTAGTACAACTTTAATTTACATCATTCTCACCCACCGTCCCAGCCCCTATGGTACAGGCGGTAACATCGTGAAGTTCAGATCGGTGGCCAACAAACTTGATAGGTTTTCCAGGACTTCATAAATTTTAACAGGCAAAAGCTGGGAAGGTACCATAACTAAGGCTCTGGCTGATACCTTCTCCATCCTCTCTACCTACTCCATCACGACCTGAACCAAAGACCCCAAAAGGCACCATAAATATATTCAAATTCAAAATTTATATTCATTCCTTAAATAATGGAGTATCTTTACCAAACACAAATAGTAGCACACATATGTTCAAAATGCGCGGATTAATCGTTAGTATCGAAACGTAATTTTAACATTTTAGAGGTACACGAAACGTCCGCCTGTTCATCGGTTTATTCGATGTTGAATAATGGTTGAGAAGAAACAGGTTGAAATCAAGAAACGGGTTCAGTTGGCCAAAACAGAGCAGGGTTGCCTGTCTATTGATATACACATCTAGCTGCATTTTTTGGGTAAATATAGTAAAAGAAAGTCTTGAAAGCAGTCGTCACAAATTCAGACGCGTCTTTTGTAAGAATAAAAATAAAGAATACTTCCCTTCTTTCTTTGTTATGTGCACTTTTTCCTTCTTTATCACTTTAATTATCGCTGTACTATTAAATTTGTATTTCTCAATAAGTGTAATATGTAATAAGAAAAAACTCATATAAAGCGAAATATATGTCATAATTGAGAACACTTCACATTTACGCCCTATGAACGGAATGAAATGTTCGTTCAAATATAGTTTAAAATTCGATCTGTTTTCAACATGCAAATGATAATACGAGAAACGTAGTTAATTTTATTCTATTCGCTTTTAAGCGCAATTTTTATGCAATTAGCTTGGAAAGATAATCTAGAGTACAGTTTAATGTAATCGTTAAGGACACGTTATATTAACGTACTATCAACGAAATCAAATTTTCGTTGCAATATAGACTGAAATTCAACGTGTTTTCAACATGCAAAATGGGACACAAAATAATAGTTAATGCCATTCAATTAGCTTTTAGTTATAAATATTATTCCATTAAATTCGAAAGAATCTCATGAAACGAAATCTATACGGTATCATAGTTGAAAATAGCAGTTGAATCCACGTTGAACTAACATCTTATTAACAATATCAAGTCTTTGTTGAAATATGGTTGAAAATGAAACATGGTTTTTTCAACCGATAACAGTTAATCAAAGAAATAAACCAAAGATCAACGTTCAAAACACGACTGGTGTATGGTTTGTTCTGTCTGTTTGTTGATCCCATTCATTGTTCTGCCAGCCGCAGTAGTCCTATGGTATTTGGAATTAGGCTAGCGTGCACGTGGTACAGGGTTCAAACCCCAGGTGAGGAAATGGGTATTGGTGGATTCTAAAACTTATAACAGCTTTGAAAATGATGAATGGACCGAAATCAAAAGTTTGAAAAGACCGCTACGGATTGTATATGAAGAAGGATGTGACCCTAGGAAGCATTTTGACCCTAAGGATAAGCTGACTTGTTTATTTTGCCATCCCGGGCAAGAATCGTCTCTGCAGTTCATTTCTTATATTGAACATTTGTTTCTTCTCCTTCTCCTGTTATTATTTCCTAATTTCCTTCACTTAAGTTAGAATGCTCTTTCGAGATGTCACGACTAATGCCAGACCAGAAGATCGAAAAGTCCAGATCAAGCCAGATCTGACCAGATTATAATCACTAGAGCAGGTCAGTCTTAACTTGAATCCTTGCAGTTACTTTGATCTTCCTGTTATTTTTTTGCGATATGACGAGTATGTATTTCTGTTCTACCGTATACTAACCTTTCTTCTATATTTTAACTATTCTTTAAACGTTACTTTGAATTTTATCTTTCAACAGGCTACACTGTAAATTAAAAGTTCGTACTCCATTACGTTTACATTTTAAAACCATATTTTGTATAGTGTGATTTTGCCTTGTTAAACAAATCAATTTAAGACCATTTGTAGCTATATTCTTTCTTCCCTTCCTTTCAACCATATTCTATTGAAATTCATAAGCTATTTTCTTTTATCTCCTTGCAGTCTTTAAGTCTTTACCTCCTCGTCCATCCAGATACCCAATTTCCTATTAAGTCTTATACAACTTCAAAACCCAGATGACCTTCCCCTTATTTCCTTCTATCCACATTTCGAAAACTTCCAATATTCAATGATTTTCATATCTCTGCAAAGTTCCACGTTTCAGATCCAAACAATGTATTTTAAGCTTATTCGTCTCGTATTTAAGAATCATTAAAAGTTTCTTAGAGCAGGCGCACACCAAAAGAGAAAAGTTCGAGCTGAGCAGAGCGTAGCAAACTGGTGCTGTACTAACTAAACCTATATATTCCTGTAGGGTTTCGGTTTCACTCTGCTCATTTAGTAGTCTGTGCAATACTATTTAAATAACTGATATGGGCTTACCATTGATGTTAGACCAAAAAGTCTTGCTTCGTTTGTTTCTTAGAGACACTTGGATATTCAATTTAAAATTCATTCCACGAAATTTACAATAATGAGCTAAACTACCAGCTATAGCTTAACTCACGACTCAGACATAACATCATTGCTGAGTCCAATTCTTGGAAACTGATGTGGATGGTAGCAGCCAGATATTTAATCGATATCACGTGATTGAACTGAAAAAATAAATTCAGGGAAACCTAGATGGAGATGGTCAGAAGTGGGACTGGAATCCCCATTCCTCTGTATTGATTTGAAATCTGTCAAGATAGTCACTGCACAATAAGGGCTGAGTATTCAGTTTATTGTCTTTTCTGTGAATAATGTATTATGCTATCTGCTTATCAAAGACAACAAAGGACAAGTCGAAATGTAAAACGTTCTAAATGTTTAAATCGGGCAAAAATAATACTAGATAAATTCAGCAGATCTAGCTTCGACCCCCAATGTTGCAACTCAAATGCTAAGCTTGCAGTTCAAAGCGACAGCTAACTTTTGGTCTTTAGTGTTCTTATAAGCTGTTCATAATGTCAGCGAAATGGTAAGGTTTGGTATACATAAGCATCACAGAAACATATAACTTCCACTGTTAGTAGAACATTTTATGATCAATTTTGAACATCTAAAGTCTACAAAAATAATCAAAAATTGACTTATTATGGTGTTTGTAAAATGTAAAAGAGCACCTGTTTTACAGAGTATGCAGACCAACAATTAAAAAAAAATATATATTTCAGTTGAATTACAGTTCAGATTTTGTCACTGTTCTGGTAGGTGGCTGGATGAAAATAGAGATTTATGTTAGAAATCGTAATCCGTTTCCTCATTGGTTAGACGATAGTGCTAAGTCAATAAGCCTTAGCAGCTGCTGTATCATCATAACTAAGTGATTAACACGTAACATAAGTACCATCTACATTATTTTATTGTACGCCTGTTGTAAATATTAGTTACTCACTGAAATGCCTTGGGATTGAAAATCTTACAGAGCTTTTATTTGAATTCTCTGCTTTTTAATACAAAATTACATTTTATAAGTAAACATTATAATAGTATATATAAAGTGAGTCAGTAATTGCTCCCAAATCTCCCGTAGGAGTCGTCGTTCTTCAACTTTAAAAAGTTTATGTTTAAAAACCTACAGAAACCTTGCTAATCTATACTTACTTACTCTCAGTTTTGTTCGGGACGGGCGTAAGCCATAGTGCTGTTACTGCCCATACAATTAATTTTATCTTATCTCAGTTTTGTTCGTGCTCCCCCGAAACTGAAAATTCTGGCGACGTCTCGTGGTAAGTATAGTCAGTCCTGAAGAATCTCCATGTCACTTTAATTTAAGAACTGCGACTTAAGTGAGGGTCTTAAAAGTACAGGTATACAAGTGACATTTCAAGCGAAAAAAAAAAAAAACAACAACATGAGTTATCTTTTATAAATAACACTAGACATGTGAGACACTAAAGGTCCAAAAATGTCCTCGTACAATATACGGATATTTTTGTACCACGTATTTTATACATAAAAGCTGAATTCGATTTCTTTTATTTTTGAGTGTAATTTGCATTCTTTCACTCGTAAGCTCCTCAATAATATTGTCCGCTGGAAGCAAAAATATATCAAGGTATAAAATATTTCGTTATAATCCTGGAAGCCACTTCAACTGCTAAAGGTCAGGTCACGCACCGCCACTGATTTCTTAAAGATATATGGTCTTGAAAATGTTTGATACTTCGATCAATTTCTTTCTCAAAATATCAATATTAAAAATTTGAAAATTTATCGACTGATATCTTGATGTGATAGACATTTGATTTTTAACGATCTTTAGATATGAACGATATTTCATTTGAAACGAACTTTCGATCTAACCAATATTTAACCTCCAACGATATTTCAATGAATGTTATATTAATTCAGTATTCGATATATTAGCTGCTCTTCAATTTTTCACCAATATCAATAGTCGATATCTAAATTCGCAAATTGCACAGCCTTATTTGTTATTACTATTGAGTTGATAGCCGGAAATTTACGACAATACTTACTGTACAATGAACTCACTATAGACACCGAGGTGTTATTCCCGGTCTGACAACCTACAAATCACGCGGCATTACAATCACGCGGCATTACAACCACGCGACTCCGCTGTTGCAAAATTTCGCCATTTACATTACATCTCCTCCCTCTTTTCTTCTTTCTACAATCAACGAAAATGCATGATCTTAAAAACTGTTTTGTTATGATACGCAATTAAACACCTGCTACAACGATTTCAAACTTTTATTTACTTGGCATGACAACTGTGGTTGTTGTCGTCGTCTGCTATTTGCAATGCTTCTCCGTGATTGGCAGCCGGTTTATACATTACGATGACCTTAGAGTAAAAACTTTAGCATGTGAAAAATAATAATTGACTTATTTTCTGATTTACTAATAACAAATTGTTTGATATACTTTGAACTATTCAGTTTTTTAAAGGTCAAACGTTTGCTGACAATATTTCTCGGCGCCTGTCTCAACACATGTGCTAAAGGACTTTAAACTTTGTGCTATCTATCTTTATATTTCGAGTGACTTTGTATCCCGAACAAGGATGTTTTTCTTAATACATATACGATGCGGGCAAACATGTGTTTGTGGGTGTCAATTTTTTTCTATTAGTTTTAATAAATTAATGTTAGATATTTATAGGAAACGGATATACAGTGCAATCGATTAACCAAGCAGAACGATTTGAGATGGACTGACCTGTAGTTTGTAAGATCGCAAAAACTTCTGTCTTATCCGTAGTTTGCAACACGGTGATGTGTGCTTTAAGTATGTTGTTTATCATCACTAGACGATGTAAAATATCCAATAACAGGACGTACTTCAATTTGAAAAGTTTAAACTTTATACCTAGTTGGCAACACTGACAAACCGGTGACATCGTGTTTTCACTCCTAATGTCCACCATGTTGCTAGAAACAAGTTTCCGGCAACGGAATTTTAATTCAAGGACTTGTTTCTGACTGAATTATTCATTTCTTCCCATTACTATAGGCATCGATTTTGGGACTCAAAGTTGGAAACGGTGTATCTCCAAAACTAAGTGAAATTTCACCTATGTTCAAAGGCACTTTTTACTTGTTCTCTTGCCAAAAAATTACCCCCCGAAAGTTCCGTCTTTTATTCTGAAATACTGTGGATGTATCCTTTATTTATTTTATGCGAATTTCGAGGTTTCGTCCCCCCCCCCCACCTAGCTCCGCCTCCCCTTGACCATCGCACCTTAAATTTTGGCATTCTCCATATCTCACCGTCCTCTGTCAGATGCACTATGTTTGATTAGGATCTCAGCGGCAACATATCGTGACTCTCCCTTGTAAGACGATATACATGACTCGATGAAAATTTAAATCAGGAAGAGTTTTGCAATTTCTATTTTCACTTTGACTGAAAGTGATAAAGACATATCTCACTACTCGAACCAGGGAGGAGAATCAAATGATAGGAGCATCAGTAAGAGTCAATTAAGGGAGGGCCCTATTTAATTCAAAATCGGAAATATTTTTTTTTTAATTTAACGGAATTAATACCGTATACACCTTTTACATGTAGGCCTATAGGAAGCATTTTATACCGATACTAAAATAATGTTACAGCAAACTCTCTATGTGTAACTTAAATAACGTATTTAGCATATATAAAATTATCTGCGAAATAGTTGGAGTTGACCCCCCTCAAACGCGAATAATCGGATAATAGCTTAACTAGAAATATGTAATTTAGTTTGAAAAGAACAATCTACTTTGTCCGTCTAGCGATTCTTTGCTCACTCTGTAGATCTAATATTTATGCATAGATAAAAAAAATATCACAACAGAAAAATAATAATAAAACGAATGGCATGTAATTTTTACAGTAAAAACAAATATAATTCTTGAAGCTAACATTAAAATTTATTTCTGTAACAACGTCAACATTTTATAAAAAATTATTTCGTCTCAAGAAAAGTACGGGCCGTGTTGGCTAAGTGTGTTGGTTCGCTCTCGGTTTGTGCCATGTAGGTTTTGTGGTAAACAAACACCGTGTGCGTGTGTGTGGGGGGAGGGGTTGTCCCGTTTTCTCCCACTGTCTTCATTCCACCAATTCTCCAATCATCATTCAATGGCCTGAGCCAAACTTGCCTAAAGGTCTAAAATAATATTCAATTGAATTCAGGAAAAGTAATTAAAAGCAATTTTAGCCGCATACCGGCAACAATATCGGTCTTGTCCGCTCCAACTTGGTTTTTCGGCCTGAGGCTCACAATTGCCAGATGCCTAAAGGTCTTAAAATAAAATTAAAATCCAATTCCAACTTGCTTTGTTAGTGTGCTGTTACCCTAAGATCTAGCTTTGCTAGTGTTCTGTTACTCTAAGATCCTTCTTACGACTTTCAGAACGTTTTCGCGTTTGTTTTGTTTCCAAATTATAGTTCATTGTCAAACGTTTTGCTTGATCACCACGCTGAAACAGTTGATAACACAACTGCAGTCAGAACCTTAGCCCATGATCCACATGGCCTGCCTATCATGCCATATCATAGTTCATGTCTAAATCACGTGTAGTATCCACTGTGACCTTTCAACGTGAAGCGAATATGAATAAGTAGTGTATGAAAAAAAAGAACAGCTGAAAACTATAATAGCACTTACATGTTTGAAGGTCTAAGTATACGCGTTTCAGATCATCTTATCTATAGCAAAACAACGGAACTACATATATGTAAGCTGATAAGTATTACAATGGAGAGAATTGTTCGGTAGGAACACATGCACTAAAGATAAGCACACACTACGAAAGCATGTTGGATCGGGGCAAACATATTTGTCTACTCGTATTTAATGCCGCACTATATTTGTACGTGCTGTGCTTCGCTTCACTCTGCCCAATCCGTTTATGCGACCATAATGCTACTAACAGTTCAGAATAAACTTATTGTAAAAATAAATTTCGAAAATACATATTATATTATTGCGTCTGTACGTTCATGAATTTATACCGGTATACTCTGGAGGTTATATTTTAATTATGCCTGAACTCCGTTCCAGGGCGTTCCGGCTCAACTTCACCACTAAGAGTACTAAAACAACTTTTATGGCAGTTACAATCACCTTTCCTTTCTTCGGAACCGTGTTCGTCGAAGAACATGATCCCAGGTTGCTCGAGAGGGTAGCACACCCGCTTTCTGTGGACGTGGTCACGGGTTCAAGTTTTGTAGGACTCCATTGAATGGATAGATTCGAAACCCACATTGAAAAAAATATTGGTCCCATACTTAGAACCCTGGCTCGGTTAGGACGTTAATAACAATTCAGTCTCACAATCGAGGAGATATATCCCTCTGACTTTTGACAGTCTTTGGCCATATATATATATATATATATATATATATATATATATATCTGACCAGTCCATTTGACGTAAATTAGAACATTGATAGGAAAACTTTAATCTACGATCTTGCGATTGTGTATTGAAACTGTCTACTAAATATATAATTTACATACAAATTTTCAATATTAACAGATTTAAATTGGTGAAAAATTATCTAACCTCTTCTTTGGTTGTACCTATCAATGGAAACTAAAAGCTGATAAGTTTGAAAAGCAGATCATCTGAAAAATAATCTTCACGGTAACGGTAACAGTTTTCATATTGATCATTTAAATGTGTGGAAAATACGTAGTCAAATATTCTGTTGAGACTGGTTCTTTTTGTAACATGAAATTCTGTCGTTTCATCACAGATGACGCGAAACTAATTAGTTTTCTGAGTTTCCAGCTGCAACTCCACTCGTCTCTTCACTTTACAATTCTAATTACTTTGTTTGGTTTAACAGTATTTGTCACTCTGGTGATTTCAATTCTCTTCAGGTAGAAAACCAATTGTAACATTATAGTATGAAATAGCAAATTGCGCAGTCTAAGTATTAAAACTGTAGTTCTAAAATATGTATTTGTAGTACTTTTGTGTGATAAAATTTCAGTTCTTTTCAAATCCGTTTTCTTTATCTGTTATATACCTTATCGTATATGATTAATCGGTAAAGTTTAAAAGCTGATGTTAGTGTTTAAGCAAAAAATGAATAATTGATTTCGTTTACACAGAGTGTCCCCGAAGTAATGGTGCAAACCAGAGCTGAAACTGGACAATCGGGTGTATTTTTGAACCGGGTCTGTGCCTGGGACTGACCAGAAGGGTAAAACAGAGACTTACACTTTGGCGTTTGAACAGTTTTTCTACCTGCGGTGATCAGGAGCATGGGTATTAATCCCAAGGGCGTCGATTTCGGGGTGGCTTTGAGGGCCCTGGCCCCCAAAGTTGAAATGGTCGCCCCTAATGGGGGGGCCAAGATGCTAAGTTGGAGTAGATTCTCCTATTTCTACAGTGCATGGTCATTCGTTTTCCCCTTCTACTAATGCGTATCTCCCTTTGGCAAATCTATTTAGTTGATAAATCCCACACCTGAATGCCCCCCCCCCCGCAAGTTACACAGAAATCAGCGCCCTTGGTTACTTCCGAGAGTATAAAAAATACAACGCCGAAAAATTTCCAACGATAGTAATAACATATGGAAATAGTATCAAATCCCCCCCCCCACAAAAAAATCGCCGGGTGCAAATGCCCCTCTCTGAAAGGATATTCTGAAAATAAAAGCATTCAAAAAATTTTTAAATCTCAAACATGAAGTTCCTTTACATAGCTCACATTTCAAGGAATCTGACCTATGATATTGATTGATTCCAACCAGATTAGTCACCGGGTTAATTGGGTCAAGATCGGGTACCGGTGTTAACTCAGTCTCGTGACTTCGGTCAATACCGGGTCAATCGGGTCAAATTTCGGACCGAGTCACCTGGACAATCGTGTCAGGCCGGCCACCAAAAGCGTCCCGGTTTCATCTGTGGTGCAGACTGAGTTCATTTGAAGAAATTCAAAATTATACACAGTTTGTGAGAAACAGGCGCTTAAGGTCATGGCGACATCATTACAAATGACGTCATATCTCTTCACACAATGCCGTAAGCGGTGCTAAGTAAGTCACACTCGAACTGGTACCCAATACATCCATTTAGGCAATGTTTTTGATTGAGGGAATGTCGCATAGACAGGTTTCGCAACCTAAGAATTTAATTGCCAGGGGTTTAATAGGGCAAGCATGGAAGTCTCCTTTAAGCTGTATCAGCCAATCATAAAACATTTGCGTGTACTACTTTAAGTGTGATTTGCTAAGCCAACACCGCCATTACTTGTCAAGATATGACGCCATTTGGGAAGATATGGATAACTTCGAGCGACTGTAGCTCCGAAAATAATTCAGATTTCGGAATTTCTTCAAGGGAACTTTTTTTCTTGGTTTGATGTTAATAGTCACGTCCCGAAGTTTGCACCATTAATTCAGAGATACCCTGTATATTAGAACATGGCGGAACCCATGTCGCCGTAGCGAGCCATAACCGAAAGTAGGCAGTGTCCTGTCGTAGTAAAAATTGTGATTGATGAAACACCGGATCTTCTGATGTAAAACGTTCATTTGTCAAGGTTTTAACATCTCTTCCAAGCGGCAATCTTTAATATTATAAACTTCAGTGGAAAAGATGTACGAGTATTAGATACTACTTCGATTGTGGTTTCTTAATTTGACACGGCTTAAGTTATTACTTGACGAGAAAATGACGTCATTTGTGGTGATAATAAACTACTTTTAAGATGACTGGTTCAATATAAAAAGTATCAAGTGGTCATCAGAACTTGGCGTAGAACCCACCTGTTATCGTTGCCGTGAACTAAAGTAGAAATAAAGTAATTGGTTTGTCCAGCATTTACAGTTAAGTTAAAGTCTCCATTAAATTTGAGGAAATGTATTTCGCCACTCCTTTTACTAAATATTCTATTGATTGTAGGAAAAAAAGTGAAAATAAGATACTCCTCTCTTTAAAACAGTGCTTGAAATCTGGATATGTGAAATGTCCACTAGCGTAATTAGAATTTTAGCCTCCTCCCCTCTGAAAAGGATTTTAGGGTCCTTCCAGGAGCATCTCTCACATGCAATTTCAGAAAATGCTTCCCGTATGTAAAAACCACAGACCAATTGTGCAGAACAGTATTGCTAGATTTTTAAGTCGGATATTCTTTCAGTCAAGGTATAAAAAAACTCTCTTCCTTTTACCAACTCTGCGAAAGTCTAAAAATCGAACTTTTAGGCGACTTCCTTTCTTATGTTTGCTACTTTTGCCATTAACTCATGTTTATCTGTCGCTTATAAGGCCCTCTTCACATCTCGCAACGCGGGGTCTCGCGGCATTGTAGTTACGCCCCTGGAAATATCTTTGTTAAATGATGTTATCTCCAGTCACTGGCCACACTTCATTCTAAGCCTTGTTTAAAGCTAAACGTATACATAGAAATACATAGTGCTTATACACTGATATGAACAAAACAGAATATAAGTACAAAAATAGAACGCACAGTGTACTAGATAGCACAAAGACAAACAAAGCACATTCACATAAAAAGAGTAAATATAGATATGAACAGAATTCACAAAAGAGAAAGCAAACAAAACACAAACAGAACATATCAAACCGTGAAAAGTATCGCAAGATAAGTTATCATATGTAACGTAGTACATGTCAGCCAATTACACTAAATTCCTATCACTTATTGCTCAATAGGATGTCGTTAAGCGGAATTTTGAATTACATCTCAGCTACGACATCGACAGCTCTTCGAATAATTTATTTTAGCTTATTGTTGCTCATGTAGGGAATGATCCAACAACAACAACAAGCGACGGAAGTAAGCTGTATATTTGCCTCTCCTGCAATCTAGGAATGCGTTCGCACAGGTCCATCCAACGGAATTTGATTTTGAGATCAACTAGAGCTACCAACGTCAAGATGTGGAGAAATTAAACAAAAAAATTCATTTACAGAAAACAACAATTTTAATTTCGCGGTTATCTCTCCAGTTTAGAAGTGAATTTTAGCTTGATGTTGCATAGCATCTCTTTCGAACGAGCCAAGATATTTCTACATTCGGTGCTCACTTCTCGAGAGTGTTCCTTGTTGAGGTTTGCACAGATCAAAAGCAAATAAAATGCAAAGAATTAATTCATCTGAATTATCATAGATGTACAAGTCGAGACAGAAATTCTATACACAGTTGTATGTACAATACTCGAAACGTTCTACAATCAGTACATTTAAAATATAGAAGTTTAGAAGCAGCGTACAAGACTGCCAACAAAATTATCTAGGTTCGAATCTCTCCTTCGCTTTATAATTTTCTAAAATATGAAAGAAATGCGTTCTTAAGCTCAAAATAAAGAAGAAAATCAATGTCTTTTTAGCAGTATATTTACTATAAAATGCATTGTTAAACTTTCCAAACCGTGAAACCGACATTAATTGCTGTTTCTTTTTCTTTCAGTATGATGGCCGTACTTAGGCCTATGTCAAGGACATTGGTCCGTGCTTTTAGTACCACAGATGTCATCACGGAACGCATCGACGACAAAGGTATTATCACACTGAACAGACCCGAAGCGCTGAACGCTCTCACACCCGCCATGATGGAACAAATACAAAACGCTTTAAAAGCTTGGAGAAAAGAAGTTTCTTTAGTAATTATCAGAGCTGAAGGTCGTGCTTTTTGTGCTGGTGCAGATCTAGTTTCAATGAGGACAATTGATAGAAGGTATAACATGCACGTTGCTGGACTTTTGGCTAAGACTGTACTTATGATAAGAGAATTCCCTAGACCTATTGTTTCTCTTGTTCACGGACCAGCTTATGGTACAGGAACAGGAATTACCATACACTCTCATTGCAATATTATGGGGCCTCGCTCGTTTCTCTGTTATCCTGAAGTGGCTGTTGGTATGAGTCCCGATGCTGGTAGCACTTATTTGTTTTCCAGAATGCCTCCACCATTAGGAGCCTACACTGCACTTACAGGTACGTATTTGCTTATATTGTACTGTAAGGAAGAATAATATTATAAACATTGAAGTCATTTGTTCGTTATTAAACAGTGATTCCGACAGACGCGTGGGAGGTGTTACGCCCCCAAATCCTCGAGAATACCCCACCAACTAAACTCCACTTATACCCTCCCAATGTTGACTTTACACCCCGCAAGCGGAAGATTCTGGAGGAATCCCTGATAGTAAAAGAGATATTCAAATCATTTGGCCACTTTTTGGTGTTCTACCGCGAGCAATAAACATGTCTAAAACTCATTTGGGTAACAATTACGTAATTGAAACGGATAATAGAAGAGATATAGGCCTAGTACACAAAGACATGGAGTAAGAGTGGATGTTGGCCTACCCGAATCCATCCACTGATCAACCCTATAAATTCTTTAAAACGCCAGTGCAATTTAACCATATGCAATTGATTATACGTTATCAATGCTGATATATTGTTCCTGGAACAAAAGCTAAATATGGCCACCATTTGAGTCATTATATGTAATAATTATTTTGATGTTCTTAAGAGTCCTAATATGAATAGTGTACCGTTAGTAACGTAAATATTTTCTCCCACATTATGACATTTGCTTATAAACCACTAAAAATGCCATTTTCTCTTTTATAATCGTAGAAGTTTTCATAGTTTTATTTACACTATTCATCTTTTGTCGTTTTGACACGTTTACTTGTACTTTTACTTTATGGAACCAGTCTTACCGGTAATACACCACCAACAATATTGCTTAAGATTTTCTTTAGTTTAACTTATCCATATTATGTGAACGGAAGTCTGCAAAATTTGAATGGTTTAGAACTCAATTGAATAGATATAGAAACCTACAGACTACTGCTACATGTCTTTAGAAGATGTATTTTCATGTTTTTCCGAAATATTACAAAACCCTTGGGAGCAAATTTAATAAAAGAATTCTTTATAATTTCTGTGTGGCGACATCCATATTTCCAAAGCTTAAATACGAATTTCACTTCGTTTCTCAGGAAAATGAATTATCAAATATCGTTGTGATTTCTAAATTTACGTTTTTATAAATGCTTATTTTATTTTAGTATAATGTCTTATTAACGGAACCCTTAACTGTCGAGGTGCAAAGTGTGGAACATACATTCCGAGGTCCGATATGTCATACCGCTTGATCACGTGATGAGTACTTAACGTCGGATAGTGGCATCTAAGCATGGCTGTGGGTACGGTTGATCATGAGTGAAAACTACATGAGCGGACGGAACACAAAGTCAATTAACAACGGAGGGGCGCATTTTTAAAAGTATTACATACTGCACCTCGATAAATTACGGAAGCACTACAGAGTACAGACAGAAACCGTTTGCAATGAATTTGTGAATTTACGCTGTTCGTGCGTACAATATTTCCCAGCTTTTTCTTCAGTGAGTTCTGAATCACACATGAATAATATTGATGAGAATGACAGGCAGGACTTTCAGCATTCCAAAGCCTTCCGCTTTATCACCACCAGCTTCCTATCACTGTACGGTCCGTGGCGTGCTAACTACCACAACCTGATTTTGGTGCTAATTGTCACAGTACTCTTACCGCCGATTTATCTCACTCATCACCATTCCCACACACTTGACGTAAGCAGCCTAGGGTTGCCAGGCGTCTAGAATTTCATGATAATGTCTCTCGTTCACACAAGAGTTACATGGACGTTCTCAGGAAAGGATGAGGGACATTTCCTGTTTGGAATTTGAAAGGAAAAAATAAATTTACATATATTTTTATAGTGTAAATGAAAGACATAATTCATTTAGTAATAACGAGGTTTAGTAATTTTATAGATAATTTACAGATGGTCTTCTGATTAACATTACGGAATAGTAACTTTTGTGACAGTACGGTGTTATGCATTTTCTATTTTCAGCATCAACTCCATCTTTGTTCCTGTCGATCACTATTTCCGCATTTATTGATTTTCACCACCGTTCCTACATTCAGGAATATGGCACTGTTTAGTTAAAAAATTTACCTATAATTTGCGGTTCTGTAATTGTTACACTTGTTACAAAGATGGTCACACTTGTTAAGATTGGTCACAAGATTGGTTAAGTTGAAGAAGGTTCTACTACTTCTTAAACTTATCGATACATTGTACACTTGATATAAATAAAATTACGACTCCGAATGCCATGCAGCTATAGGTTACCCAATTGACAACTTCTTATCCTATAATCGTGTCTGGTAAAAAGATCCCTCTTGCACAAAATGAAAAAAAGCAAACAACATGAACATTTTTTTGTTAAATATACTAGCCTAGATAAAATGAAAGAATAAAAACGAGATGAAACAGTATAAGTTGGATGATACAGGAGCAAATTAAACACAAACGAAAAATGGAAACCGTTGGATATCTGTCAGACAAAGACAGAGAAAATAGAGAGAGAAAGGGATATATATATATATATATATATATATATATATATATATATAAAGAGAGAACAGATAAAAATATGGAATGTAAAGGTAGTAAAAATCCAAGAGAAACTAATATTATAAAGTAAAGTTACCAGAAATCCAACAGCAAGATATAGAAGTGACTTTTGGATTTTATATTGTTTTTCTAGGACAATTCGAATATGTAGACGGGTGGTTTAAAAATTCATTAAGTCAGTTTCAAAATGGCGATCAAAGTTGGTTGTCAGGTAAAAATGCTCATGATTTTTCCAGTGGAACAGGAGAGTCCTCAGACACATCTAGGATATCAAAAGGTTAACACACATGCTTTGTGTACGCGTGGTTCGATTGCAAATTCGGTGGGCTTCATTGAACGTACTGGTTCGGAATACATTGTAACAAACCTAGTAGGTACCGTAAGCCATACCTTCCTTTTCAGGTCTCTAATGCAAATTGAAGATAAAAAGAAAATGAATGAATGATATTTCTGCTAAATTTCTAACAGAAAGAGCCAAGATTACACGTGAAAACTATATCAGAATGAAAAAGGTTACAAATGTTCAAAGTCAAAATTGGCGTGTTCCTTATGGGCATAGCAAACCTTACATGTTCCACATTTCAAACGTGAATAAAGCTCATTTAATAGTATGTTGATAAATTATAGGATGCAAGCGAGTTTTGCGCCAAACTGATATTTCCCCTCGCGAGATAACAAAAAGGGGGTAGGCTACTTTCTACTAATGCCTAAAAAAAAAAAAAACTGTTACGAACATTACATTATGGATTCCACTTATTGCAAATATAAGACTCTAATAATTACAACAACACTCATGAACTACGTGTTTATAACAATCCGTGCAGATAGTATGAACACTCCAGAGCTGAAAAGGGTCACCGGAGCAGTCGGGTCATTCGGATAAGGTTTTTGGACCGGGTCATCGTTCTAGAATTCTGACCCGGTGACTTTATTTAGAGTCGGTATCCCAGAGGAAAAAGCAGAGATTTTAATAATTTCTTTACGTTTGAACAGTGTTCCTTTCAGTGGTGACCAGGACCGGAGATATTACCCCTAGAGCACGAAAAATAGGACGCCGAAATTCCCAGTCAATTTTATTTTCCGGACCGGATCAATGGCGTCAAGTTTTAGACCGAATCTCCGGACC
This sequence comes from Lepisma saccharinum, assembly GCA_022664845.1. Taxonomy (NCBI): domain Eukaryota; kingdom Metazoa; phylum Arthropoda; class Insecta; order Zygentoma; family Lepismatidae; genus Lepisma; species Lepisma saccharinum. The sequence goes on from JAGDQP010002183.1 coordinate 44,709, forward strand.
GCCATGTTACTTATGTTCGGGTTAGGCCTGGTCACCGGGTCATCACAAGAGTTCCGGTTTCAGCTTTCGAACACGCACAAAGAAACAGAAAGTGTGTAAAAGAGAGAGGCATTGAGTGAAAGGAAAAGATAAATAGAAGGAGAGAAAGAAACGAATACATGATAAGAAAACGTGAAGAAAGAGATGGAGAGAGAAATACCAATAAAAAACTTGAAAATTACATTATCATTATGGTACACAATCTGTTTAATCTCCAATATTTAGTATATACTATTGTCATGAGATATCACCACATACTTTTTGGACGTTGTAATGGTGTGGTGTTGTTGTTTTGTTTATTGGGAGCTGTGAATTCTTTTTATAAGCAGTGACACCTTATGTAATTAATGAGAATTAATTAAGTGATAATATGTAAGAGGAATGTCACTACTACTGATATATCGTCTTGCTAATACCTATCCGGTTTAGTAATAACCACAGCTCACTTATGTGTCAACAAATTTGATACAAGAGAATAATCCATCTGTTTGGCCTTTTTGTTTGTTTCGCATGCAAAAGGTTTTTTTTCCTACTGGTATATAATACGCAAGCAACAATCTGAATCGATATAGTATGCTGAATCAATAACCTTGTTCCGCAACTAAAAGGTCTCTCGCTGTACTGTGATATACCTGTGAGCAGTAGTTACGAAACAGTTTGCAGCTAAATGGTCTCTCTATCTATATGATGTCTTTACTTGTTTACCTTTCGATTCACATCGAAAAGGTCTCTCTAGTACGAATATTTTATAAGACCATTTAACTAGAGCATCGAAAGGTTTCCTCTACTCGACTAATGGCAAATTGCTAAACAAAAGTAAACCTAAATTGTTTGCATGTAGATAACTTATTCCAGGCCTTCCTTTCTCTCTCAAATTTTCAACACGCTTCAATAATTTAGACTAACGGCCATATCAGCATACAAAAGATTAAATCAATATATTTTTTCGCAGCGAACTACGAATAACACAAGGTCTTAGGAGAACTCTTGTAAAATCAAATTAAACACAAATTTACGATTTTAGCAATGATACTGTGCATAGAAATGTCATAAGCTCTATCACTCTGATACTCAATTTAGAGACTTAATCAGTGGGTATTTTAAATAATTTCATGTCAACATGTCTCGACCTTTCTTGTCACACATTCGTAATTATGAGTAATACTGAGATATTATATAATCAGGCGAATAAAGCACTTTAATCTTTAATCGTTTGTTTCACTAATTAGGTATTATATCATCCAAATTCAGAATATCTTTTTTACCAATATCGGTCATAAGAGTGAAAAGAAAAGATTCCCAATTAGTTTCCCTCGGAAAATATTACTAATGGAAACAGAATCAATTATACCCAATTGATTCTCCCAATTCCATCCACCAGTTTACTCTAAATACCACCAATTAAAAAATAGCCACATGCATCCATATACCACCATTTACTACTTAGGAATCCCTTCAATTAGCCAATTGAAGTACCCAAGATTCCACCAACATGCTCTACTCCCTTTTTGATTCACCAAAAAATCCCTCATGCATAGAACCAAAAAAATTCCCTTTTTTCCCATGCGCCAGTTAATAGTTTAGTGCCGAGATAAGTAGCTACTAGAAATTTAGTACTAAAAAAGAAAAGAGAAATTGGTTATGCAATTAATCCACTCCCATAGGAGAAAAAATAAAAGGGATAGGCACAGAAATTCTATCAGAAGTAATTAATTCCGACTTACTCCACCCATTCAGTCGTTTCAATTCTACTGAGCCCCTTCTATTCACCCTGAATAGATTCGCTCGCTTACTCTACTCCCGAAATTCTATTTTTTACAGAGAAGGAAAAAACAAAATAAATAGGAAAATTCTATGAAAATATCATCTACAAGGAATAACAAAGAGAACATCATAAGAAAGTTAATACTACACAAAAATGTTTCTACCAACAGTCACAAATAAAACACTTTCCTTTGTCAGATCTTGTACTCTGGCCTAGCAGCAAATTAATTAGCAAAATTCTTAACAAGTGCATAGAAAATAATATTTCATAAGACACGGTCGGCCAGTTCATAAAATCAATAGACTGAGGTAATTCCAGCTCCGTTTTTACGAGCTTCTATTTAATTTATCCTTCCCACTCTCTCTCTCTCTCTCTCTCTCTCTTCCTTGAGACAAAAATATTCAGTTGGGGTTTCCATAAAAATACCACAACATATTTCCTACCTGGCGACCAATTCATCGGCTTATCCTTTCAGCCACAATTACGGCATTTATAAGAACAAAAAATATACACTCCATTCGAGCCTATTATAAAACAATAAAGCCTGTTTCCAGCCGATGGCCGCTATTGTAATCCTATTATAGATTGCGTAGCACTTCCTTTCGAGCTGACCATCTTGAATGGTTCCTCAGCGACTGACCAGCCGGGCGCGAAAAAAAAAACCGAATTCCTTCTCCCAGAAGGAGGGGGGAAGCGAAAACAAGTGCTGACCATGTGTGATAGCTTGGGGCCAAACGAACTTGAGTCACGTAACCTCTGACATTTCACTGCACATTTTTTTTATTTTAAAAGATACTTGGAAGAACTAAGAAAGAAACACAGAGAAATTAAAACAAAGTAAATATACACGAGTACGAAATACACACTTTAAATACACCAACAAACTATACGTTGTTTCCTAAAATAAAGAAGAAAGATTAAATACAAAAAATATTTACAAGCTCATAAAAATAGTAATAATAATAATAATAATAATTTCGTTAAACGAAATTTAAGTTGCACATTTACCTAACCTATAAGTGCTTAATTACATAGATTGGCCAATCTTACCTAACACATAATATACAGAAATTGTACATATTCACCTCACTTTACAAAATATAATTCCGTGTAATGAGAAATTCATTACAACGTATAAACACGAAAGTATTGAATGTTCCACACAAATGTAATGAAACATTTCCATGTATGAACTGAATCTTATCCTAGGGCTTACGGAACTCGAAAGTTCATCGCCGTAGTAACAAACGTTCGTCATCGGGATATATCCTGAGCAAGATCAAGCCAGTTTTCATCGCAAACACCTACTTCTCGAAGATCCCTTCTAATATTGTCCTCCCAACGACGTCTCGGTCTTCCCAACGGTCTCTTTCCCTCCAGCTTTCCAACCAAGATGAAATATAATCTTTGTTTTTCTCCCATCCGAGCTACATGGCCTGCCCATCTTAGTCGTTGTGATTTCATTATACTTACATCATCGGGTGAGTCGTACAGTCCGTGAAGTTCTTCATTATGCATTCTCCTCCATTCTCCAGTCATATCGTCCCGTTTCGGTCCGTATATTTTTCTCAAAACAGGAAACCCTTTCTCTGAACTGAATTTATATTTCAAGAAAAATAAAACTTATATTTTGAGCAAATAGTACGTGGTAGAAGAAATCTATCCATATATCTATTACTCTCTGATGAAAATACACGAAATAGTAGGGTCTAATATTCCTGTGCAAAGTGCTGATTTACTGTTGTACGTTGCTCTTGAAGTTACAAGATTTCCGAAAGCATTGCGATAATATTCTATAGGTTCTTACACCAAACACTAAAGTAAAAAGCTCATATTCCAGAAAGCGAATCATTCACAATGTTTTTTTTCTTTTTTTTTTTAATGAGTACCTGGTACTTCATAAATCACAAACTTGATTCATTGCTTTACTACACACTTTCGGTTCAAATTTGCTATTCCAACACGTCTTACGTTATCGCTTATTGAGACATTAAGCGATTTGGTTTCCCTTAGGTCCGAACCATGACATTTTGGACATGAGTATAAAAGAAAGGAAAAAAAATGGGAGGAAAATCCCTTGAAAATATTTTCGAAAAATTCCTTGGGGATATTCCCGGGATAATATTTTTCCCAAAAAAAATCCCTTGGGGAATATTCCCAGAAAAAAAAACTTTTGGGAAAACGTTAGGGAATATAACCAGAAAATATTTTTAGGGGAGGGATCGTTTGTGATTATTTCCGGGAAAATTCCCTAAAACGGGAAAATTTAGGGTTTTTGTGTTCAATGACAAAAAAAAATAGATATAAGGAAGAATGATATGATATTCAGGTTGCAGTGCAAGACTTACATTTTTCTTTGCTTCGGTCAATTATTCAATATTTTGCAGTACAGAATTCCTTCCCCCTTGAGCAGTAGAATAATGTGTTTTTAAAACTAATTTGTGCAACTCACGTATAATGGTGAAAAATACTGACATTGTTCTTCGTTAATAAATTGTGATTTTTTGGAATACAATTATCTTATGTTTATTGAATACAATTGTTTATAAAATACTTTACTAAACCATAAAAATACTAAAGTGTAAGAAAAAAATAAGTAAATTGAAAACGTAAAAAAAAAAAAAAATCCGATTTTGGGAGGGAATGTTTTACCCCGGGGAAAAATATATTTTCCCCCTCTTCTTGGGCAAAAATTCCCACTATGCATCACTCCCCATACTATGATCATTAGAACTACTTTTTTTTCTGTATTTGTTATTTGTAGTAAACACCAGACGTTTTATGTTAATAGTTTGTTGGTTCATATACTTATAAAAGCAACGATTCAATATTACGTATATATTTTTTCAGGTTATCCCATTCACCCAACAGACGCAAGACGCTTAGGATTGGCAACGCACGTGTGCTCACAAGATGTTTTCCAAGATATTCTGGAGCGTTTGTTAACGCTTATAAACCCGAATGAAGCTGCGATTCGCGATATGTTACGTAGTTATGCCAGTGTGAAAGAGGACTCACAATTAGAACGTGTATCCGATGAAATTAAAAAGCACTTTTGCCATTCAACAGTGGATGACATTATGAGGTCATTAGCAAAAAGTGAGTCTAAATGGGCGTTCGATACATTGAAGCGAATGCGAGCTATGAACCCTCTCTCCTTAATTGTAACCAAGCGACTGATCGACGAAGCTGACAAGTGTAGTTTTGGTGCGTGCCTCTACAGAGAAGCCTTAGCTTTGGGACGATTTGGGAAAACTTCAGATTTCGAACAAGGTAAGTGAGTAAGACCTACAGAGAAGTAGCTTCCATTCAAAAACAGCTACTCATTTATTTCTACTGTTGAAGAAGTTCTTTGTCTCGCCGCTAGATGATTCTGAGGTCAATAGCTTATTTTCGTAAACATTATGATAAATTCAACCTTTTGATTGGTTCATATTACCATATATTGGAGTTAACAGCAAATGCTGATCCAATCACACAATTTCAGTTTACCAAGATCTTCAAGAAAATAAGCTATTGAGCGCAGAGACATCTACTAGTGAGGAAGAAAACTACCTCAAATCCTGAAAGAAATGGGTACCAGTTTATAAATAAAGGCTATTTATCTGTATGGTTGTCTCTGGAAAACTTGATTACTTCCTAAGCTACGTTAAGTACTCGATCTATCATAATTAGAACCAATAGTTTTACGTAATGCCGAATAACGATCGGGAGTTTTAAAACGATGATTGGGGGTTTGAAATGTCCAGCTATGTTAAGGTTACACAAACAAAGTGATTAGTGAGATATTTGTTTAAAGAAAGGCTGAAATATTACGCTATTTACTGCCATAGCATGTGCATTGGGCAATGTCACTGACTTATGGGTGCTAAAGATGTGGGTATTCAGTTCACCCAAAGTTGTAGGTAACGATGGCACGTCAACATCATGCTTAATGTGGATTTTCCCATAACGTCGATGAATATAGTACTACCGTCGAGGCACACTATAACATAGAAAACGTACCTTTTAAAACGCCAACCAGGTAACCGTGTGGTCTGAGGCGTTAGGCCAGCGACTCGAAGGTCGCGGGTTTGAATCCCGGCAGGGACATTGATGTTTGTGGATTTCAACTAGCATTGCACTCATGATGGACCTAAGTCAAATTTCCAAAAATGGCCTATACAAAATAAAATTTAGCAGAGTTTTTGTACTTTTAAAGGCATTTTCAATATTTTGAAACACTTTAAAATTATACATTCTCATGGACACGTAATGCCGGGAAAGCGGAGCCTGATCAGTTTTCAAGATTATTTTTATTGTATATTTTTTCGCTTTAGTAAGATCAGCCTCTGTGATTTTTGGCTCTTAACAAAACGAACTAGCGCGCCTGTCCCTATCCTGCTGATGCTCAACTCGATTTTAAATAATAATAATAAAAAAAATGTTGCGAGGAGAACATAAACGTAAGTGGTGTCATCTAGTGGTAATCTTGAAAAGCTCTGTGGCACCTACTTTTATTTGGTGTATGTTAATTGAGTGTATGGCTTGATCAATGTCGTTGAGCTATTTCAAAACATGTTATATCAAAATTGGCGGTGGAGAAAAGTAACACTTTAAATAAATTAAATAGTGTGAGAATCCTATAGTCGTGCAATAATTTCCTCGTCTTTTCGACAGGTCCATTCTATCGAAAGGAAATATAATATTACATCTATTCAAGAGAATGTGACTGATGACTTTTGAACGTCTCTTCTACTTCAGTAAATTCTGTTGTCACATTTTACCGACTTCAAACCATCCTATCTCCAACTTAACATAGAGTTAAGCCAAAGATGCCGAAAGATCATAAACAAATTAAATTCCAATACAACGAATAAAACACAAGCTCAAAATGTAACAATATCAAATTTGTTAGAATTAGAATGTATTGTAAATACCTGGGCCCGCAGGACCTTCAGGCGGGATTCTGGCCATCTTAGGCTATTTTCGTACTTTGAAATTTATTATTATGTGGTGAGAGTTTAATTATAGTTTGGAAGACAAATCGAATTCCGCGCAGGGTTCAGCACCGAAACAACCAGAAAACTCACTGAGGCAAAACGTATTGTAAATTGTTTGTTGATTAGTACTATGTCTGTTGAGAGTAAATTGAATACATTGAGGACAGATCGGGACGTCGCTTGTCGTTTTGTAAGGTGGTGAATGATAGGTGAGGAAATAAGGAAGCAATGATTGTACAGGATTTTGACTTATTTGTTTGTAGTTTTTTTTTTATTATTTGTAGTTCTATCTCCGTGGCCATTCCTTCATTGAGAGATTTTGATAAATATTGTCTCTTCGTGGCATCCGTGGATAAGTTGTTGATTTTTGAGATGGAATTATTGTTTTCCGCTGTGCTTCTTTATATCATACTTTGTACTAGTTCTTCATATGTTATTTGATGATGTATGATTTCGTAGTTCATCTGACTAGGCAGCTTCAAGATGGCGAATTTTTTGTCTTTATTGTTGACTATATAATTAGTTCTGATTTTTGTTAGATAGTCGACCATAGCAGTGATGATATTATTGTATAGTTGTTCCTTATCGGACTTCCACATTCTTCTGGATTCCCTCAGCCAGTATCTTTCGAATTTAGTTATTTAATCAATGTTGGTATTACTGTTGTATAGCTCGTGTCCGTAAGTAATTGTAGGTCTTACAATTGAAGTATATATTCTTGTTTTTATAGTGAGAGGCATGTCAGCGAGGAGCAAAGTCTTTAGTGCAGCGAAAACACGTAACCTTTTAATTCGTCTGTCTTTTATATGTGTCTTGAAAGAGAGTCTCTGATCTAACGTTACACCTACATATTTTGCCGAACTAGAAGATTTTATTTTTTGGGTTGTTTATAACTTTTTCCTCTAGGGTAAAATATAACGAACTGTGTCTTGTTTTCGTTGAGTTCCAGTCTCCATGTCTTACACCAGGATGTGAATGAAGCAGCTATTTTTTGTAAATGGTTTATGACTGTTTTAGTATATCTGGCAGAGGTCCAGTACACCGTGTCGTTAGCAAAAAAAGACCTAGCTGAGTGAGATTATTTTCAGATACAAGTGTGTCGTTTATATATACTGAGTATAATATGTAATCTCACTCAGCTAGGTCTCACAAGTAAAGTACTCGAAGTGAGGACTCGAGTTGCTCATCAAATGATACCTTAAATTGAAGCTAGTGACGAGTATAGTACACCTGTGAAATCCTAGCTCCAGAGCTCCAGAAATAAAAAGGTTATGGCGGGTCAAAGTTCAAAGAGAAACCGAATTGTATTGAAACAAGTCACAACGAAAGGCAGAACAAAAGTCAGAAGGACATGGTTTTGAACTGAAATGCGATTCATGTGAAGGAAAGAGGCACGTACAAAGTACTACACATTGATACAATCAATATGTAAGTCGTCAATGAAGGCGTGTGATAAGCAGATACTTTGCTCACAGTGAGCACGCTTGACAGAAGAGATGTTCTCACATGAGGTCTTGTAACACTCGTCACGTATATTAGAATCAAAACAATAATCCAATGGAGAAATCCAGGGCTCGGGCTCCTCATCCAAGTAGCTGCTTTTGTAAAACGCAAACCTGATCATATTGCGAAATCGTGAGGCGCTGAATTGGAAGAGAGTGAAGGACTGCATTCGTAAGATGTTATCCCGATGCCAGAGATTAATTTCCGAGGAAGCGATAACTGTGTCAGTAATGAACCTGATAAATGATTTCTATGGACGGAAGAAGTAAACATCAAGTGGTTGGATGAAACCAGTGCAACCACCAGGAATTAAACGTTTGAACAGTGTTATATGATTAGGGCATAATTCATTTGATACGTTATCATCCTTATTTGCACTCCATGAATCCAGCAAAAGCAAGACTTTATCACGATCGTCAGGCAGGCTATTCCAGAATACAGAATAAAACTCTTTTAAATCACTTTTGTTCATGTTTGCAGTCTATCCTGGATGGGACACTATGTTATCGAGATCTTTTTGCTTATTTCCTGGAAATTGACCACTGGATTCGGATACAAGAACGTACATCGGACGCAATATTTCACCATCCATGGAAATAACCGACATGATCATATATGAATGAGTAGTAGCACTGACGGATCCAAATGCACCTCTTACAACCACCGTACCTTTAGTCCTATGAGTCCTGTATGCATGAAGTTCCTTGTCAAATCGACTTTGATCAGCATTTAATACCTGACGAGGATTCAGGTCTTTTAGTAACATAAGTTCTTTCGTGGACGTAATAAATGTCGTAGATAAGTGATTTAATTTAGCCTCTTTTGATTTCCTCGTTTTGCTAACCCTATGCGTGATAGAACGACTCACGATATTGTTTCTCTTTTTAAAATTGTTTCTCTTATTGTTTGATTGTTATCGTTGTTGAACAATATCTATACTTATTGTAAATATTCTTTTGGCGTACCTATGGCTGTAGGAGAAGAGACATTACTTGTTGGTTTACCGACATATAAAAGAACAAAAGCATCAAATAAGCACTCGTTTCTGTTAGGGAGAAGATACTGCTTCTAAAAAATGGCAAGTAAGATTAACATTAAATCTTCATTTATTCTTTTACCTATTAGAGTGAAATCCCACCATCTACTGGGAGTTTATAACATATGGAAAATATCTAATTTGCTAAGAGATGTGATTAATTTGAAATTACTGTATTTATGAAGTAAATGTGAATTTTGAACCACATAACAATGCCAAAGAAATTAATATAGGAATACTTAAATATTCGCACATTCTCATCCCATTAGAAAACGAAAAACTCTCTCAGCTAATATCTCATTTGATTAGAAAACGGACAGCTAATCTTTTGTGACCGATAAAATATGACAAGATGGACACCACTGAAGTAAGTACTAAAGAGAGAAATACTCAACTGAGAAATTTATACCCCATTTCCAGAGCCGAATACAATTTTTAAATAGTGTGCTGACTTCCGTATCTTGAACGGAATTTCTCCTGCGCGGCACTTGTGCAGAAATGGGCGGGATCTGCTTCGCTAGCTTTTAATCTAGTGTAAGAGGCATTTTGTAAATAAAGTGGTAAAAAAAAAAGATCGACAAAGGCACTACTAAAATATACACTCAGATGTGTAAAAATACAAAATCGTATAAAATGATTATTTTAAGAGAATAAGTTGCGTACCCAAAAGGATTTTGAAATTTTCCGTACTGACTTCGCATATCTTGAACATGAGCGGATTTAGAGAGATGGGGGGGGGGGGGGGAGGGATTACTTTAAGGGTGGAAGCTATTCCGGGGATTATAATCCTGTCAAGTGATAACCAAAACATCTCTCTGTCTATCATTAAACTCAACAGAAGTTTCTGATTCGGGTATGTGACTTTCCTAATCTTAATATTCTGGGTTCGTTTCCTGAATTATAATAATTCGTTTTAGTGGTGCTTGAACAAACATTATAATGCAATTGTTTGTTACAAGCCCTCGCTGTTGTTATAATTCCTTGCTGAAATGCAAGTCACGAACCCTGTTTTTGTCGGAAACTCACATGTCGTTTCGTGGAATTGCTTTAGACAACTTGGAAAACCCGTCCTTAGGTGTCCTGAAAAGTTGTTTTGTTATGATATCCTGATTTGCAACCAGAGACAAAACTCGAATACGTTCAATAATTAAAATTATATATTCTCATAGAAAAAAAAAACTCTTCGCAATATCTACCTGCTCTCTTCCTTGTGCTACAATTTATGTATAAGAACATAAATGCGTAACAACCACAATAATGTATAAAAATAAATTGTCACAGAAATCATTAACCGAATTCTCATGTTCCAGACGCTAAGGTCGTAGACTTTCATCGGTAATGGGCAGGTTCAAACCGCGACGGTCGACTATCCTAACAGGGACTCCAGGCTTTTCCTCACATTCACCAGGTGAATGCCGGTATGATATTTTAAGTAAGGCTTCAGTCACTATCTTCTACCTACCCGATGTTGGTCTGAACCAAAGATGCCAAAAGACCATAAATAAATTCAATAAGTAAAGTAACAGAAATTACTACACACACTCTAGGTTAATGTAAGTACAAAACATCTCTCTCTGAGATTAACCTCAGCAATAAGTATTTCCGATATGGTATGTGATTTCCTCAGTCTTTTCATGTTCGGTGCTTGATTTTTGAGTAGTTTTATTTTAACGATTCCCTACGTGATTAAAACTTTAAACCTTTGTTTGATTGAAATTTTTATACAAAATTAGTAACTGAGTACACGCTTGTAAAAAGAAATAGATACCCAATAAAAGTTTCATAACCATAAACTTCCGTAAATGAAAAATACAAACTAACCGTGCTTTACCGCCAATTACGTTCCGCGCGCCCTCGAGCGGCAGAACCACGAACCCCTTATATAAAAATATAGGAGTATACACACATTCTATTTTTATTCGTTATGCTATTTCTTTGACTTGTGTACAAGCTTCTGAAAGTTACCCATAGATGTCTCCCACCGCAATGTTTCAGAAATTTCCTTTTATTGACCAAGAAAGACACACTACCGTTGAAACTATTGTTGCCACTGGCATCAAGGTTTTTCAACAGATCCAGCCCAAATGTATTACTTGTTTACCAAGCGAAAAAAAAAAAGAAATGCTGGTCAAGTTTTGAAGGTTTGCGTCTCAACGAAAACCATTTGAGCTAGAAGCAGAGAAAAGCTGTAGAACGTTTATACGAGTCCTCATTGGTTAAGCTCGGAAGGAATTTATTGACTGTACGTACTATTACTGATCACAGTGGTGTTTGTCAGTGAAAGCAGAATTGACAAAGTTAAATTTGAAGACTAAGTCCCGAACAGATTAGGGAGAACAAGTTTGATTGACATAATTAGAAATAGGCCTGTACTTAGATTGATAAAATAGTGGTCGACTGAAAAATTTCAAGTGCGAAATTGACACAATTTGACGATTTTTCGTGGAGAAAACCATTAATTTTATATCTGAGCTGAGCATTCATTTTGATATTGTCATATTCCTCGAGATTTTGGACATCTTTTAAAATGATTTTAAGCGTATATCTTGGTCTGAATCACCTAATAAATCTTACTCTTAAATTGCATATCTACTCGAATCATGCCATAACACTCCACCAGACGGGGTTTCCCCTTTTTTTTATCAATAGATGATTATGTTTGGCTGAAAGCCTGTAGATTTTTTTTTGTTATTATCTAATATATATTGTTGTTGCAGGTGTCAAAGCGATGCTGATCCAGAAAACAAGGACACCTGAATGGATCTTCGTTCATCCTGGAGAGGTTCCAGATGCAGTAATCAACAGAATTCTTTCACCTGCAAATCCAGAAGAAGCTCGAGTTCTTCAAATCCTTAAAGAGGTAACTAAAGACGTTCTCCTAACTTTTTGAAACAGTTATATTATTATTAGAGGCATAGCAGACCTAATCACCGGCAATCCGCCTCGGTTTCAAAGTTGAGAGTGTAAGGATCTTACGTTGACGATATCTGTCAATTCGCACTTAAACTGCAGCTTCCTGTTGATGTGCATCAATTCTAGAGCTTACCACTTCGTTTATTTCGTCAATTACAAATCAAACCGTCTGCATTGTAATAAGTTATCTACACTGGCAAAATCTATTTTGGTTAACTGTAAGATAAAGCAATAATCATACTCGCAATCACTAAAACATCGAAGATATTATTATTCATGTTTCATGCTATCAATACTATTAATATCAAATAAAATTCGTCTTTTAATGTTATGAGGTTTCAGTTCTTTACTTACTTAGGAGAAAAAAACAACAATATTATATCATTTAAAACTTTTGACAGCGGTACTATTCTAAGCAAGGTCCTGTGCCCTTTCTATTACATAGTTACGTTTGTAGTGAGATATCAAACATACATTAAATTCTTTTTATTCTCTGCCATCTATTAACAACATTTTAGTTAGAAAGTTTATACTGTCTATTCGTAACCTGCAGTTCTCATTTTAATTGAATACGGTATATACACACAGAGGCGGCGTTTGGGGGTGGCAACTGGGGCCCCGCACTTAGGGAGGCCCCGCGTTCCGAGTTGATATTTTTCTTACTCAATGATATAAAAGTTGATTTGTAAAAAAAAAAAGTTAAAACGTCATCATGAATATCGAAATTGACAGTGCACTTGTAATAAGCAATGCAGTTTTTAAAATATATTTTACTTTCTTTAAATAAATTATGTCGGATTTTTTTTTCATAAGAAACCGTTGTTCATTAAAAAAGAGAATATTTAGTAATAAATTTAGGGTTAGGAATGAAAGGAAGAAGCGAAAGGAAGCATTTAGGGGGAAGTTGCTTACTGCTTTATCGGCTTTAGATGTAACATTTCGGCGCTTAGCGATTTTTACTTGTACTTTGGCCCCGAGGGGTCATTATTGCCCTAGGCCCCGCGCTCACCTAACGCCACCTCTGACTACACATTTAAAACGGAGAGAGAGTTAATAATAAAATGCTTTTTGTTTCTTTTTATCGTTACATGTGACGTCAGACCCGTTTTCTTGTGGTGTTGTAGTAAGGGTTGAAGCCTCCCGCTAATGTCCTGTTAGGTTGTTTATCGAGGGAATAGATAGAGCAGTAGGGCAGTGTATCAAAATGGCAACTGACGTAGAGCTATGTACGAAAAAGATGCGTGTTATTGGATTTCTCACTGCCGAACAAATTCCACCTATTGACATCCATATATGATCTAATGCATTACAGCCGACATTAAGTCGTATACGCATTTCCCTAGTCGTAATCTGCAGATCATTATGAATGTGCTGATCAAGACGTTATTCGTTCTTAAGGAATTCTGGTGGGGTGAGTTGAGCAGGGATGCCCAGGGGACCAAGGGAGTGATTTGTCATGAACTCATTTTCTCCTGTGTTAAAACGCACAACCCACCGCCTCAATGTACTCACATCCACACCACTATCGTCTCCCTAAACCTTTACCAAGTCAATGGGTGCAATTTTTTCGGCAATGAGAAATTCAGTATCACATCTCTGTTTCGTATGTAACTCTCCGCCAAATGCCATTTTGATAGACTGCCCTGCTATCTATCACAGGACAACCAAACTAACAGGACATTAGCGGGAAGATTTAACCTGTACTACAAGACCACCAAAATCCCGTTCTGACATCACCTGCAACGTTAAAACAGGGTAGGGATTTAATTCCCTTTCCCCCCAAGAACCTTGTGTTAGGTCAATACTGAAATTAACGCAGAAAAATTGACAACCGCCGCGACCGTGACTGGGTAGGGATTACTTTGAGAACGCCCATCGTAATTTCAAAGATCAACGTTAATGGAGAATTTCAAATTGTTTGTGTTTCTTTCAGATAATTCTGTCCCTGCGTCCACTTACACTATCAAAATTAATACAAAAGCAGACAAACACACAAGATTGGTGTAAACCAAGAATGTTCTTATTGTTACATTGACAGTGTTTTAAGTTTAATGTAGCAATAATTAAGTTGATATAAACTGTCAAATATGTTTGAGCAGACTGAACGGGTTGCTGAATGAATTGGATTGACTTCAATCAACCTTTAGACAGTAGTGTCAATTGGGGTTGGGGAATTTTTTGGGGTGAGTTCTGCCTTAGCTAACTAGATAACGCTCTTAATTTAAGAGCGAAAAATCCGGGATTCAATCTCCGTATTTTTGCAATTTGTTTTGACTCAGCATCGTGGTTATAGTTCGTAATATAGGCTGCTGGCGGTTCAGTACAGAAAATAAAATAATTAAATAGACATATTGATTTTCTTTAGGGCGAGTAGTTGCCGTCCAACACTCCTAAATAACGCCACCTCCAAGATTACATCCTAATAAACAGACTTGACCCATATGGAATTATTAATGTGAAATATATTAGGAAAAGTTCGAGCTTTAATCAGGCTTTAGTTTGTAGCATTATTTTCCAACTCAAAGTAACGGTAGTAGAAACACACTAACAGTCAGAAGCATTAACCTTTCACAGACAGAAGGAATTAACAGTGATGGCTCATTTGACCCGGACTTGTGTAGTCCCTATTTCTGTTGGGAAGTAAGTTAGTTTGAAAGGATATGGATCGTAAATGCCATGTATGTAGTATTTGTCCTCATTATGCTTGATTTGCAGAACAAATAAAACAATATTTTGAAATAGTAATAATAATAACAATTTTCCAATATTTTCACTAAGCTACCAACACTGTTTTTCTCCCCACTATATCCAACGAACATCAAACTACCTTTTCATATTCGTGTACAGCATAAAATATTAGAACTATTGTAGTAATATAACGTCAGAAAAACAAAATTGGTAGTGAGCCTTACTGCTAACGAAACCATCTTTAGCAGAGCGTGAAGAAGAGATGCTCACCGTAGCTCCTACAGTGCCTTTGCAAACGTTTATTTATACCTATATTTCTCAGCTTACACCCTAGAACGTCAGCTTGTTCAGATGGTGTAATATATCCCGAGTTGAGTTCAAATTGGGTGAAGATTATAAATAAAAATTTGCAGTAGGTACCGCGGCTAGTAGCGATATAAATTCTTTTTCGCTCCATTTTCCTCAGTCAGGTCGATATACCTGTGTATTCCAGCTATAACCTACAATTATATAGGACTTTATAGCATTTCAATCGGCTTGTACGATGTTGCTGAGTCGTGGTGGAGGATGCATGTTCGTAAAGACGTAAAGGTCATACTTGTCTTTCCACCGCGTTAATTCTACTCTGGCGATAAAGTTACTGAAGGTTAAAGTACAAGATTTCTTTGCTAATTAACTCTTTTGATTTGTTACATTCAGAAAACAAGGTTCTTACAGAAGAACTTGTTTCCGTAGGAGCACCAGGTTCATTTTAACGGTCTTTATTGATTCATTCTTTAAATATTATTTAGTTTATTTAAATGTTTTATTTTTATCACCTTAATTATTACTATTTTGTTCATTTACTCAGAACAGAACGAACGCTGAGAGAGCAAAAAGTGTGGATGTTTAAAATAAGTCACAAGTTTTAATTCTGATTCAATTTTCCCTCCAGCTCTGAATCTTTAATGCACTCTTTCATTCTTCCTTGCCTCCTTCCTTTCTTTCTCTTTCTCTTTCTCTTTCTATCAATCGTAAGTAATTAGTTATCTTTATTCCTTTTGATAATTTTATAATTATTTTTCTTTGTCACTTTCCTTCTTATTTTTCGTTCTATTTTTTTATGTACATCATTCTTCTTTCTATATTCTGCTCTTGTCACAGTTACTTCTTTTCTTTTCATTAATTTATTCATCCATCCAATCATTCTTTCTTCTCTATTTCTTTTCCTTTTCTTCTTTCTTTGTAAATTCTTTCGTTCCTTTTTCTTCTGTTACTTGTTATTTTATTTTATTCCTCCTTCTTATTTTAATTTTTTTCTGGTTTATTTTTCTTCTATTGCGTGTATCCTTCTCGCGTTTTGTCACGTTTTTTTTCTTTCCCTTTCCTTGTTACCACATTTTTGTTTTTCTTCTTTTCCTTATTTTTCTATTTATCCTTCTCTTGTCCCTGTTTGTCCTTTCTCTTTTACCTGTTCGTCTGGATTTTCTTTCTGTCACGCGTTCTCAGATTCTTTATTGATATCGTTTTCCTACATTTATTTCCTTCCTTATTCGTTCTCGCCCATTATTTCTCTCACACTTCTTCTGTTTCTCTTTTATGTATTTTTTCTATTATTTTGTTTTTGCAAGAGATGATTTCGCTTTTCGACATGATTATAGAAAATTCATTTGTGATTTGTCAATATAAAGGGCACACAGTTTTACTTTTGTCACGCAGCAATTTTGTAATCCCTTACAAAAAGTCCTCAAAAATTGAAAAGTAAAGAAGCTAGTATCACAATTAGTGTGGTGGTACTGGAGTTTTGGTAGTACTTTCTAAGGATTAAAACTTGTTCTACAGAAAGGCAATGTATATTGCAGAAAATTTAAGACCTTTTTTTTCATTGATTTTGTTTTGTTTTGTTTCATCTTTTCAGGACGATATTTGGTCTGAGGAAACGAGTATCTACTGGCGAGAATACCAAGAAAAGGAAGTCCTGCAAAGTCGAGCGGGTTGAAAAGTAACACTTGTGACTATTTATTGCATGTACCGATAACATAAAAGTGAATTCTGTCATCACTTAATTCAGCCATCACTCATAACGTAACAAAGCATAACTTGGTCATAATAAATGCGTGTAAAGCAGAACAATAGTCTATCCTGATATGAAACATTACATATTTATCAATATTACTACTGCTTTTTTTATTATTATTTTATTTCAATAAGTGTATAGTGTCTCGTGTGTCTGGTTACTGGTACACAGTTCTTGTATGAAATGAAAGTGACAAGATTAATGACATTTCTTGTGATACATTTTGAGTTTTCTTTTTGTTGTAAATATATTTTATTTGTATGATACAATAAATATGCGTTAACAATAAACTTACTAGTTAGAGTTTTCTTTATTACATATATGAATGTAAACAGATCATATGGACAAAAGGCTCTGTTTTGCTTAGAGCAGAGAAAACTTAAAGTACGAAGAAATTTTACAAGGATCTCATCAAAATTTGCCTGTAATTAGTACTTTTGTTTGCAGCCGAGAAGACAAAGATGCACTCTTTTTCATAATTTTTCTTCTTCAAGTTTCGTTTCAAGCATTGATAAATAATCAACACGTACGATCATGTTGAAGTTTGCAATTAATGAGAAGATAATATGTAAATATTTTTTTTTTTTAAATTCTAAGAACGCCAAATTCGTACATGCAATTCTTTACCAACAATTGTCCCGTGAAATTAGAGTAAAGGTAGTCAGATTTCGGTTTCAACAAAGATGTAGTACTTTCGTAGAAGGACGATTGCTAAACAGCTCTGTTGCTTTTCTCTTAACAGTATGCGAGTGACAATGTTCAACCCTGAACACTAGTAAGACACCACAAGTTCCAAGCTAGCCCAGTAGCACGTAAATATCAGCCGATATGGGTAAATCGGAATTCTCGACATATTTCAATATTCCAACACAAGCCTCAAATTGGATGGGAAACATCTTAACTTATGAAGGTCGATTATATCAATTGGCATCGGGAATCGACTTCATTAAGCATTGAAGATCCTTATCGTTCGACATCGGAGATCTGGATCGTAATACGTCGGGCATCAACATTGTTAGACAGTGCACGTTGATAACATTCAATAATGGACGTTGGATTGTGGATCGACAGTGGTTTGCCGTTGACTTTCGTCGGGTCAACATGGAAGTTGGACCTTCAGTTTAACGTAAACTACATTCGTACCCAGAAAAGTTTGATCCCCGTTGGGGCCACAATACGGAATTGGGTCCCTTTAGAACATTGTCTTTATCGAACGGAATGGAAGGCAGTGGAAAAAGCATCCTGCCAAAGTATTTTCAGGTCACATTGCAGCCCCCATGCAGGATATCCGTCATCGTCATCAAGGTTGACGAGTTCACGAAGCGCAATATTTCCATATTATCATTCTTACTTCGAAAAGGATTTTCAATTATTAAAGTTAAATGACTCTTACGTAGTTCATGCTGTTTTAGGGAACAAATAAATATTGGTAATATTACGATAGATTCTAATGCAATAAATAAAGAACTCTGGGCACATCTGTCATTTAAATTATTAACAAGCGAGTTAAAGCTTTCAAGCACACGACGAAGTCCAGTCGAATGGGCGGAAAATTGTGGATTATTTCATTTAACGTATTTCATCAGAGTTTTACTTTCCTTAATTACTTCATTGTTATTCACTCTGTTTACAGCTGTAGTCCGCAGCATTCATGAATCACTTCAGCTGCAAATAATAGTTTGTCGACGCGTTTCCAGGTATTTTTTGAGCTTCCTTTTCGAGACAACATAGCAATGACAAACGTTTGAAGAGGTAAGAATCAGTTTTGGGCCAAAGATAACAGAAAAGCAAAGATACAGATAAAAGATTATGAGCGCTGCACTTATGTTAAAAAGATTTCAATATGCGTGCAGTACTTATTTTTTTATTTTCATTTTTCTGTTATCTTCATCAGAATCTATTTCTCTTCAAAAAGTGTTTATCGTTGTGTTGTTCCGAAAGAAAGTAAAAATACCCAGTGACGTGCATCTACAAGGTCTTTCCCATCACTAATAACAATGCTAATTGTTAAGAGTATTCTTGTAGAACCTTTGAATAGTTTCTGAAAAGCAAACGAAAACAATCACTGGTAATTAGGTTCTAGAATACAAAAAAGAAGCAAAGTTGAATGGAAATAAAGGAAATATGGGGCGTGGGACTCAAATGATTATAGAAAACACGCGAGTGATAGAAAGCAGAAATTTGGGGTGTGAAGGGGAGGGCGCAAATAGATGTATGAAATGTTAAAAAGGTCTGCTTGTTCAGAGAAGGTGCACAAGAACAGATAAAAAAACGAGAACATTACAATCAAAGGTAAGCCGAAACATTGTCATCTACTAGAAAGGAAATGGCATCAGGACACTTAATACGCTTATCAGAACATAAGTTGCTCTTAATAGGTACACTGGCATTCAGAAAAATTAGCCGATGAATAAGGTTTTTACGTTTGAAAAGTAACAAAACCTTGCAATATTGAACCGATTCATACAAGAAGCAGAGAATGTTTTTGTTTGATAGAAAAGCTATAGCAAAAGGAACCTTCTATTCCCGCTCATGGTGTCCGTTCGTCCGTGTCCAGAAATTAAATCTCAGCAACTACAAGGTGTAAAGAGATGCGTGAGGTGTTCTTGGAAGCTCATGACTAGAATAGCTCAGAGCCGTCTTGATTGGTGTAGTAGTTCAATGTTGCAAACTCATTAAAAATAATCGATTATTCAAATTGCTTTTATTCAGTTAGACATAGCAGCACAAGACTTGGTATAAACATTATTCGACATAACAGAAAAGTACTGTGAGTTTTCCCTTACCTAAGAAATGCCAGTCAGTGTTGCCAGTCTATTTTATAAAGCAATACTGTTTGCGTGGCTAAAATGCTATTAAAGGAACGGAGCTTTTGCGATTGTTAGTAGAATTGTAGCTCCAACTTATTTAGGTATTCATTTTGCTACTGTGTAAACTAAAAGATCGGTAGATGCACGTTGTAGAATATTGCGGTCATAGAACTCTTTCTACTGCTTATTTGATATGAAATTGCATGCACAACAGAAAGATTTCCAACAGTTTCTGAGTCATTTGTGAGACTCAGTTCAAAAATTTTACCAGTACTAAAACTTAGTAGGAATCGATTGGAATTGGTTCCCCAATAAAAGAAAGGGAAAGAAATAAGCAAATCGAGACGCTGGAGATTCATGTGAGATATGAGAATGAAAGTGATTGTGTGACTTCGGACTTTTGTCTTCAGCGGGGATGTAGCTTCTAAGAACACAAAGCTACTATTCACGTGGAATTCGAACCACGATCCAGTTTGAATCAGACGCAGAATGTTGGTTGATAAACCTAAACAGTGTACTACTCGCTTCTAAAGAGCCTCTTCCCCTGCAGTCCATCTCGTTGTATGGTAGCTGGATTTCATATCTTAGTCACAATCCCCAGCTGACAACGAAACGCAGATAATGTTTAACACATGTGGCCTTGATTATGATAAGGTGGTTAACACTGTACAAATTGCTAATCGTACCTATTACTAACTACTAAAATACAGTCCATAATTCATGTCTTGTTCTATTTGACCTGGAAAAATACGTCTGATAATGTACGTCATCTAGCATCTATATTCAAACTTCATTTATGTTTCGTCTATCAACTTAACCTCAGACGAATTTTTCACTTTTCCATGAACTGATTAATTTGTGTTTTCATGAATAACAGTTTTTCTCATTCCGTATTCATTAACTCAGGTGTTCTAGTCTCATATTTTTACTACTCTTAGCAGAACTTCCATCAGTACCAACCAACGTTCTCAAATTTCAACATGCAAATGACATCGCTTTCCTATGTGGCACTAATCATGCTGTCAATCAATAAGCCATTAAACTCTGCTATAATTTTTTAAGAAAATGTGTTTTGAGATTAATACAGTGGTAAAACGCAAGTTACATATTTGTTAAATGGTGTCTTAAGATCAGCTATAGTACTAAAACACTAATCAGAATGTTCCTACCATCAGGCAACGATCTAGTGAGTTGAAACTTCCCAGTCAACTGGACTTCCGAGTGTACGATACCAACAACCACGAAACAAATCACATACTTCACGTATCATTTTCGGCATCATCTTACCTTAGACCACGTCTTCCTCAAACCAGTTAAGGATTCCGTCCAGACACCCTGCTAAACACTTTTTTTTCGTTCTTATATATATCCATACAGCGTTAACATCAGTTGGTCTATACTTTCACAATTAACTTAAACCTTTCACCTAAGTGAAAGTCTTTCGCTTAGTCTTTCACATCAAACTACAAAGCTGAATTCAAAAGTTCTAAACTAGAATTCCATTTTCTTACATTTTGTTACACCTTGGTACGCTTCGAATTTTAATTTTATTTATTACCTTTAGACATCTAAGGTTCAGGTCGGGATAGAGAGGGGACAAGCATGCTGGAAGGTATCGGACCTAGCCTAAGTTGAATGTACCATCCCGGCATTTGCCCGGTGTGACAGGAAAATCCTAGAGAAATCTGTCAGGATGATCGGCCGCTGGGATTGAACCCACTGCCTTCCGAAGACTAGGGCATCGCTCTACCACTGAGCTGCGGCTATTCAGTGGTTGATACTCTTTGTAACGAACATTTGGTGGTTTCGTTCCACTTTTATCCCAAAAATTTGTTCTCATATTTTTTTTTTATGTTTGAGTGATTTTGGGAATAATTTCTGAGAACGTTGTCAATAGCAGCAAGAGGTCTTATACTGATTGAATGACAGAGCCACCTCACGGCAAAATTTGTAACTACAGGTTCGATGACGATATAAGAGACCATGAGGTCCTTATAATTACCTGTGAGAAAGAAGGGGAAAGGTGCGTAAATTTTTGCTGCATTGATATTACTTAGAATATAGAGTTAATCGTAGTATATATGAAGTCTGCGTTAAGGATTGTGTTCTACTTTCAATACTTGTGGGACTGGTTAATTTGCGATTAGATTCTACGAATTTGTTTCTAAGTTTTCATGCGGAATTTCCGAATTGTTACGGTTTCTGGTGAGTTGAAATTCTGTGGTGATAGTTCATTTTCGTCAAGTTAATTCCTCAAACGCGAGGGGGAGTGAGATTTATGGATTAGTTTATCGTGGATTTGACCAAGTGGTTAATATTATTTGGAATTTGTGGAAATCGGTGCGTAGATTCAAGTTAGGAGTGCTAAAGTTTGAATCTGTAGAATCTATTGCCATCGCATGTTACAATTTGCTAATATCAGTTAGAAACGTTGTGTGTTATCGTATTAAGTCCTATTTTCTTGATATCAGAAGGAATTCAGAAATTCCAATTTTCGGAATAGAACCCTCCCACGTGGTTGTTACTTGGATTCTAACCACGTGTTTGTTGGAACTTGTCAGTGAGTTTATCAGAAGTTGTATCTTGTTTCTATTTCTATTATTTGATTGGATTGCATTTTGCGGTGGATACCCGACTGGAGGGTTCGTAGCCCACATCTTGAATTTTTGATAATATTAGTCGTATCGGTTTGGGTTTTGGTATACCGTTTCGAAGGCTTTTTCTATGGAGGTTCCTATTTGGGGAACAACGAATTATTAGTGATTACAGCAAAATCCACACGTACTGGAAATATAGGAATTCAAGGGGTAATTTTGATACGTGTGTTTGAATATTCTTATAATCCATATATTGAGTGTTACTGTTACGTATATTGTATAGGTTTATATTTTTGGGGTACGTTTGTGTGTGTTATCTATTGAAAAGAAATATTAGAATCATATGTTCCATCGATCTGTTTTTCGAAGCAGTTTATTTTTGTATTTGCTTGTAATTGATTTTTGTAGAGAGAAACAACTATTGTTTTATGCAAAATTAAATTTTATTATTTTGCTTTCAATACAATTATCAACTCAGTAACCCATCCTTATAGTGAAGTATTTAATAGTGGGGTCCCTTCGAGGATCCTCCCTTTGTTTCGAGTGCTTTCTTTGGGAACCATTATTGCTTTGGGATTCTGGATTACTTTCTAGGAGAAGTGCTCGCACAAATCCGAAATATCTGGAATCTTAAAGTGGTAAGGGCGACTGACAAGGGAGTGCTTGTTACAGCTTCGACTACATTATATAACCAAGAGATATCACGATATCCATCTTCTTTCCCTTGACACGATATTAACCCTCGCTGCTCACGAATCTCTTCTTCTCTACAGCGATAGATCTATCCTTGATTTTTTCCTTGAACATTATTACCCTAATCCCAGACGACCCTGGCTCCATTCCAAGCCATCCAGATTATATTCTCTTCCGTCGACTTTCCTCATTACATATCATCCTTATCTCATATGCAGTGGTTTTGGAGTTCGAACAGCGCACCATTGTCTCCATTATGTTCAGAGAAGCACCTCATTTGCCTTTATATTCGTACCTATACGAGTTCATCTCTTGCATAGTCCTTCATGCTCATCTCTTATCGAAAAGCCCAATGAATGAAACAACCAAATGTCCAATGTTAAGTTGTATGGAATCGAAATTCAACAATAATAGTTACATTCAGTTAGCCATAGAAAATATTATACAGGTATTCATAAAGTAAGTGACCACTTAACTCGTAAGATAAGATAAGATAAAAATGAATTGTATGGGCGGTAACAGCACTATGGCTTACGCCCGTCCCGACACTTAACTCGTCTACTTTAGCTTTTTCTTTTATTTCCTAAACACTTGTAACATCTATCAGGGCTCTTTGATAAGCAATATACTTCTTTTGCTTAGTTTTGAGGGTTTGACGGTCATCAATGGAAATGGAAGGACTGGACCTGCAGGCTATATACCATGCCACTGCTCCACTCAGCGTAGGTGTCGTGCGTGCTATTGGCATACAGGCGTATTCCAGCAGGAGGTCTTGTGACTTAACGTAGAAGATTAAAAAGAGCTAGGAGGATAAGGGAACTATATTTATTTAAGTGGTCATGGAGTTCGTAAGAACTACCAGGACTGCAAGAAGCAGGAGCAAAATTAAATAATAACAACCATAGAGGTATTTATTTTTCAAATTGCCAGCAATGCTGGTACCCTTCAGAGGGTTAAGCACTATATTTCGGGTAAGAGGAATTGAGTTACTGTGGATTACAGGATGGTCTAAGGGATGTTAGAACATTAATTTAACCTTTATTTTATTTAATTATCAATCTTGGCCATTAAAAGTTTTTGCGCTTATAATCATTTTGGTAGGAGTGGATACAGGATGATTGTGAGATGGTAGATGATGATGAAGTGCTCTTGGACGTCATAGTACATTACAATTAGGACGGATGATTGATAATCTTCTTGTCTATAGGCGTCTCTAGACTAGATGGCAGACAGATGAAGCCCTTGTAGAACATTGATGGACACTGTGTTAGTGATGACGATGAAGTGTGAGTGACTTGACAGGGATGACGAATATCATGAGGTTATGACATGTTAGGTTGGCGTGAGTGTTTTAGCGGAAAAATAGACGTAGGAGCTGGAATATGTTGCTTGAAAATTGACTTTGAATATTTCATTGGTTTCATGAGTGACTTCTCGAAGGATATTGGCACGTTCAAATGGGAATATGTTTTGAAATATGAGGGTGAGAAAGGAGAGCACTAGTTTAATAGTAATTGGTTGTTGGACTGAGGAAATGGGTGTTTGCTGGATGGTTTGCTCAGGAACACGGAGAGGTACGATGTAGGCAGGTGTATTAGGAGTGAAAGTAGGTCATCCTTTGCATTTGTAACTGAATGTGGGGTGGGGTTCGCTACAGGTATTGCACTTAGGTGGACTTTGGAGATTCGAGCAGTCTTTGATGTGATGTTTCCCAGTTCAAAATCCACATGTTGGTTCATTCGGGCAGTTTTTTGGTGTAGTGCGAGTTGTAGGCTTGACAGCGTTCACATCTTAATGGCAGCGGTGGTGAAGTGCGAGATGGTTCTACCTTTTCTTGTATAGGTAAGCGCCAGTTTGAAGTAGATCATCTATGGTTTGCTGGTGGTTGGTTAACACTCTGACCATGTAGCTTGCTGTGTTTTTATGCGGATGTATTTGGTTATTATGTGTCCTTCCAGTTTCAGTTCCTCCTCGGCTTCTGTGTAGGTAATATCCAGTTCTACTGCCCTGATTACAACACATAGCATTGGTAGTCGACGAGGTGGTGGTGGTTGGCGAAGTGGTTTGCTGTTGTCCAGGTGCGTAAGTTTAGCCTTAGGTCCAAATATCTCGAAGCAGTATTTGTTTCTTATCGTCTTAGCTAGGTTGATGTCAGGTGACTGGATGGTAATCCCATTTCTAGTTGGGATGATTTGATTGATGCTATTTCGAGGAACATATTTGAGAAGCTACTAGAAGAGTTGTTTCGGTGCTTGAAATCTGCTGTCGAAATTTGTTAATTGGAAGGAATAAATCAATGTTGCTGAGCTATTTGAGTTCTGAAGATCTGCCTGGTCAGAGTCACAGACGGTCATTTCTTGGTCAGTGTCGGTATCAGAATTACTGCAAACATTAGTCTTCTTCTTTGGTAGAGATTGTGAACTGCCTAAAAGATGGTTTGGAGATCGAAATCTGGAACTTGAAGCTGATAGACGATCGGTGCTACGCTTATGTTTTGGTGTTGCTGCTAATGAAGAGAATTTTCCTGCTGATCGCATTTAAATCTTTGAATTAACAATTAAGAATAATGATTCAATAAAATTATAAATAATAATAAAAATTAATATTATGTAGACTATGCTACACACTTCATCCCAGATTGGCTAGTGAAAAATTATGTCAGAAAGCGGCAAACTCTATCCAAGTAAAGATATTTCAGAGAAAGATTGTGTGTGTGAGTAGGTCTTAAGATGAATCTTAGCTACACAGACTAGTCATTATAATAGTTGATGTTGATTAAAAAACCGACTGAGTACCTTAACGGTGTAGACCACCTCCGCCATCTTGGTACGCACTTTCCATTGATTTACATGGGAATTTTTTTACTCGTCTTATATCTTTCAGGAGCATAATTTTAACTTCTGTTTTCGCCCATGTTATCGTCATGTTATCCTTTACTCATACTATTTCATAGAAATGCAATATTTTACACACGAACATTATAATTTACCCGTTAACATATTGTGATTTATACAGCAAACTATTCATAATACATTATACTTATCTATTTGAAGAAACTTCACAAATCAAAACTCTACAAGAGTCAAAATAACCACCAAGACAAATTTCGTAAAAGCGGAACTTGAATATTCTACTTCTGAGAGGCATAAAACAAGTAAAACATTTCCCGTGTAAATCAATGGAAAGGCCATACCAAGATGGCGGGGGTGATCTACACCGTTAAATGATACTCTCTCTCTATCTATCTATCTTTGTGTGTGTGTGAGAGAGAGGGAGAGAGAAAGAGAGAAACAGACGGAGAGAGAGAGAGATACAGATGGGGAGAGAGGGGGCGGAGAGCATAAGCCACTTTTATATAATTTACGAATGAAGAAGACAACGATATTTATAGCTGCTACTGGCTTGCAGAAAATTTGCACATTTGTTGTTGCCTTCTGCAACCAGCGAGTTGCGAATTCAAACACAACATACAAGTAATATGCTTTATTAAATTTTCTATGCGACAGCATGTCATCTATTGGACAGATCTCATTCTCCCTTTTTAATTGGTTAAATCTGACAGTAATTAACGTTTCGTATGCTTGTGTAGAACCCAGTATGACACTTCTCCCCTGAATCGGATCATCGCTTCTTTCCTGGGGAGGTGGAGAAACAACGATGTCCAAATGTGAATACAGAAACACGGAAAGAGGGGAGAAAAGAGAAAAACGAAAATAGCTGACACACAGAACTTTAAGTAATAGAAATTCTGATTCGAATGAAATTTGGCATATGGAGACACTGATAAGTAGAACACTATTCTTTTATGTTTTCGACTACCAGCATTCTGTACGAAATACGCAAGAGATAACAAAAAATTAAAAATTTTACTGTTCCATAGCTAATCGTCCACAGCTGGTTTGACAGCGCATTTATTTCGCGTTCAGAAGCTCTTGTGTTCGAATCCAGCGATTGGCTCTCGTACACTGAAGGTTTTCCAGGATTTTAATCCGTCACACCAACCTAATACTATGATGGTAACTTCACATTAGACCCTGGACGACCTCCTTTGAATATCTCTCTCCCCTAACCTATCCCAACTTGAAGCAAAGATACTTAAATACCATAAATGCAATTCAGTGTTACATAGCCTGTATTTTACCGATTAGTTACGTTTACTAACGCTAGGCGCACACCCTAGAGTCAGTATAGAGTGAAACAGAGATATTTGTCTAATTTTGTTTCACTAGCATATAATTTGTCCATGCTTCACTTCGCTTCATTAATCCCTAGAGTCGCCCCTAGGTGGAGATGCAGTTAATCGTTCTCTCTGTGTCAATGTGTTGTGAAGTCCACAGCACTATTAATTCCCATCACATTATCACCTGATCCCTAATTTCAAATTTTAAGCTTATAAACTACATGATGTTAGAGTTATAAATAACATAAAGGATAAAAATAAGTTATAACATCCTATAGTCATTTATCCTTAACATCCGTTCTTGTCCAAAATACCTTCTTATCCGATAGTCACTCCCAAATAAAATATTTACGTTAGCTTTACACAGTGGGGAAAGAACTTCGCTTCAAATTTTCGCATCGATATATTATTGCCTACCTAGTCGTAATCATTTACTTGCGTGGCCTATTATTTATAAGGTGAACTAGAAATAAATTAATGACTGAGTCATTTGGGAGTCACGAATAATAATAATAAATTCTGTTGTGTATTTAAGTTTAAAATTATTTCTGAAATGGCCTTGAAACATTTAATTCTTTAAGGAGGGTTTCGAGGCAAGAACGTTGAAAATAAAATTACACAAGGATATGCAATTGTATACCGAAGGATACAGCTTGAGATGTGACTGAAAGAATTTAAGAGAAAGAAGATAAAATACAGATCTTCATAGAATTAAAGAAAATAGTTCCTACGCGAAAACAAAGGGAAAATCACAACTTTGGGATGAATGAAGAAGGCATAAATTGTCTTGAAAGATCTTCCATTTTCAGTACTGATTAAGATATGATGTAATTTCCCCTACAATTTTATTTACTGCAATATTAAATATACTGTATTTGAGAAAGTTATGTCCAAGGTCTAGATGAGCGATAATTTAGAGACAAAACGGTTCTTTTTGTTTTGTTAAAACAATTTCTTTGGCGAAACCACTCATAGTATACGTATAATGTTTTAAACCTATCATTGTGTGATGCCAACTTCAAAGAAAAGTGTCAAAGCAGATGTTCCAATGTGTTTCTTAGAACTATATAATTGTTATTCTATGACTATTTTATAGTAAATGACGGTTTTCCCATTTCTGGAATTGAGGACTAATTTTCTTTTGGAATGACGCTACCAGATGTCTAACACTGATGTTGTAAAGACGTCGTAAATTTTAGACATTGATTCATTCTCATCCTTTATTGCGGTGAACTACTTAGAATGTTGTAAACAACCACAAACTCTCTTACATTTTAAAACGTTGATCTTCCGTTGCTTCCATAAACTACCTCATAGACAGTCTCACTCCAAATATGTTAAGAACAGTAGTTATACATGTATCTTAAAGTTCCAATATACCGTACGAGAAGCGATTCGAAAGTAAAGCTGGAATTAGACTTAGTGGCCGTTACTGACCCGAATTGGACGGAAATAGGCGTCCTTTTTATTCTATGAACAAATGAAACCATTGATACCTACTTACTATGATTTTTATGAGAAATATGAGTTGTAAAAAATATTAAACTAGTCTGGAAATGCAGTACAAAATACCACATACAGTAGCTCAGTTGGTAGAGTGTTGACTTCATATTCAGGATGTCAAGGGTTCCATACCAGTGGGCGACAATCCTGACAGGTTTTCCAGTTTTCTTCCCTCAGTTAAACCAGAGAAATGATGGGATGATGACTTTAACTTAGACCTGGCCGAGTCCTCACATTCGTTCACCTACATTTTCTCGGCCTAAGACCTGAAGGTCATAAGTAAATTCCAAGTGCAGTATATCACATATGATGCAAAAACAACGATGGCCGAGTTACTGGTAATTGAAGCGGACGCTAACGGCCGTTTATCTATCGCTATATCCGAAGTGAATCTACGGCATCGGACGGGTGAAACCGTGGGAAGAGGAATTCATAAGACAAGCCGCAACGCTTACATGTCAATAGCCTTAGGTTAGGATCTGGTCTCAAGAAAATTTCTTAACTACTATTTTCAGGTATCAGGGTCTTTCCCTTACCTTCAGTGAACCTTCTCTATTGATTACTTTTGTACACCTTTGGAGGAAGTTGAGTGATATTAATATTTTTTCCTCTTCCATTTAGCTATATATTGCTTATCAATAATTATAGACAAGTAGTGTTAATTGTATTTTTTCTTCCTCTTTAGATTCACACTACAGTACCTTATATCATTATGATGTATGTATATGTCAGATACCCAAAACAAATACAAAATGAAATAACATAATAACTTTCAAAGATAAAGATTCAAAAGTATAGTTCTGAATGTTGATGCCTTGTAGGAATGATTGATATCAGTTTTTAAAATGATTATGAATAGGATTAATGATGGTAGTGATTTCAACCTTGTCTGCGGATGGTAATTACTTGGATATGTATGTCAAGCAAACTACACATCAAAATAATGGAAATAACTGGTAAAATGGTTGAATTGATAGCAGTACAATGATATGTGTAAGTAAAAGCATAAGTAAGTTGGTATTTTACTTGAGGAAGAAACATACTTGGAAAATGTGTAACAAGAATGTAAACAACCATATATTTACATTGTTGTCCTGAGCTGTACAAAACAAATATGATAGTAAATACGAACTAGATTCAATATGTCGATCATGTTAATTAAATGTTTTCGATTATTCATAAACTACTTGATTAGGATTTCTCGTGGGGTGTGTTTTAGATACTACACCGTATTGGAATTAAATCGTAAACGTAATTGCTACCTAACAAAGCACAACACACTAATATTAATATAGATACAATATCTAATAGTATATGAAACTATTGTCGTACTTCCTAAAATGTTGTACATTACGAGTTTTGTACAGATTTCTTTTTTAAAATTTTAATCTACGACTGTAGGATGATAACTTCAAGTTATTTCCCGTGACAGCTCTTAAATGTATGAGTTTTCACTTCTCTGATAGTTAGCTTAAATAAATTATTTGTGCTGAGGCATACATGTATCATGTACACAAATGCTGTTTATTAGCAAGGCAATTTAAAGAATGCAGCAGTTACCTGCCTCGCTTTGGTAGTGCTTTCTTCAAATTTTCTTCAAAGTGTCAAAGTAAACAAGTTCTAAGGTGTCCTTACATTCGCAGCTATCTTTGAACAGAACTATGTGTTAATTAATTTTCAATTTGAAATCTTTCTAACTTAATTGAACAATTAGTATTTTAGTATGAATTTATTTTCAAGTTTTATATTTTATCCATCATTTAATTCATGTATACGTCGTTATTAATGAAGGACGCTAGGTGGAAGATGACATGCGTACGTAGAAAAATGACTTTTCGCTTTCTTAAATGATTATTTTGAAGCATTTTGGTATAATGTCTTGACATAATATTTACTAGCTGTTTCTCAAGCTTATTCTAAAATATTCTATTGTGTTATGTGTGAATTATTTAATATGACAATTAAACAACTGCTATAATTTTGTTGCATTACTTTATTAGACCCTTATATATAATAATAAATCTTACTTATCATACAACTAGGAATTGCTTATGCATTAAATTTTATTATTATCAACTGTGTATTAATTCTAGAATAATTTACTTCCGCAGAGACAATTACGAATTGCACTGTGAATCAATATTGCAATGCAGTGTAGAGTGCTCTAACATCAGCACCTGCAAGGCCTGCAGAGTACAAGCCCCTAGCATCACGTAGCGCCGAATGTGTAAAACTACTCCAAAATGGAACGTTGCGCTCAGCACGCCATATTTGGGGCAAGAAAGCGTAATGGTAGTGGTCATTAGCATGGGAGCTTATTTTAAATTTTCGTTAATGAAGAAATAAAAATTGATGAAATGAAAATGAATAATGGAGATGGAGATTTTCATTGATAAGATCTAGGTCACATATAAACAATAACGCAATATATTTAAAATCCAGGTCTAAATATAGACATTTATTTATGTGTGCACCTTCAACAGAGATCTACATCTCCAGTTAAAGAAGGCATATACAGTTTACTATTACAAGATACTGTAACGCAAAAATAAATTAAAAGGTAGGAAAAAGAATACAAATTTACAACTTCATATATTTGAGGTAAGGCATCTGGCTGATAAAAAAATGACAAATCTTCGGAATTCCAGAAGATCTGCCATTTAGGTCCTCGATGCCACCTCATTCTTTCAATAACAATTTTTTTAATGGTACAAAGAAAAGAAAAAAAGAGACAACTATAAAGTAACAACTACATTAAGAAAAAAATAAGTATGATTCATAAGCAACTACAAATAAGTGTAACATGTGGAACACAAAGGAGAATACAAAGTTTTGGTTGCTTGTGTTTAAGGAAAGGCATCCGGTTATTCCAAAAATGACGGAACTCCAGAAGATCTGCCATTCTGGAAACCTTACTCTTTCTGTAACAAAACTTAGATTAAAGTAAGACTAAGAAAAAGAGAGAAGAAGAAATAGAATGGCAACAGCAAACAAAACTGACTATGATTTAAAAGTATCTACAAATATTGTGCTAGTATATAAAACAATGACTTTCTTAAAATTAACTCTGTTATACTATGTGTCATGAGCCAATAGTTTTCTCAGTAATTTTGTGTATATTGGAAATGTTAAACTGAAATCTAGATCTCGACATTTGTTTATTAAATTATTGTACATTAAGCAGACTCTGAGGAGTGGTGAAGATTTGTGTTTTTCTGTTCTTGGAATTGCATAAATCTCTGGAACGAAGATTACATTTTCTGATGTTAAAGTTTATTCTACATAGGAATGTTGCGTTATCAAGAATACCATTTACAGTTTTGTATAGGAATATCTGATCAGATATTTCCCGTCTGCTTTTCAGAGTAACGTAATTAAATTCACATAACAATTGTTTATAAGGTATTTTTTATCTATAAGCCGATACATGATATTTTTTATAATAAAGAAATCGCAAAAACCTTTTCTGAATTTGTTCTATTCTCTTTTGTTGTGATTGATATTTGAGTGACCAAATGACTGATACGTATTCTTACCATACTATTGTATAATGCACTAATACAATATATATTATTAAAACATTTAGCATTTCTGATTATAAATCCTAGTTTCTTTATATGCATCATTTCTGCGAAGTATGCTTTTCAAATGACATATTAGATCAAAACTAACACCAAGATCCTTAATAGAGCACACCTGTTCAAGTTTTTCATTATTTATAGGATACGTGTAGTGTTGAGTGAATTTAGCCCTAGAGAAAATCATGGCAAAGTATTTTTTTCAATATTGATATTCAGGTCATTACTTAAGCCCCATTCATGTAGTTCATTTACATCTATTTGCAGTTGTATAGCATCTTGTGAGTTTCTAATTTCCTTATATAATTTTACATCATCTGCGTACATTAGACACTTAGAATATTAAATTTTGTTTGGGAGGTCATTTATGAGCTGTACGTAATGAAAAACAAAGGTCCTACATTGGAGCCCTGGGGTACTCCTAAATGAACATTATACTTGAAAGATATTGACTAATTGTATATAACATACTGTTTTCTATTATTAAGATAAGATGAGAAAAGCCTAAATATTGAGAAGATAATCCAAATTTTGATAATTTCTCGAATAATATACAATGACTAATCTTATCAAATGCCTTAGCAAAATCCACATATATTGCATGAACATCGATATTTTCATGAAATGCATTGTAAATGTCCTGTACAAAATTAATGAGATTTGTTGTAGTTGATCTGTGTGGGAAATATCCATGTTGATATTCAGTTATGTAACTCTTAACATGGTTGAAAACTCTATTATAAAGAATTTGTTCAAAAACTATTGCTGGTGCACACAAAATAGCGATAGATCTGTAGTTTTGTATTTTTGTTTTATTGTCATCTTTAAAAATAGGAGATACACGTGTTACCTTCCTTGGAAAAGTTGCAGTGCTTAGCATCAAATTGTATATCGTAGATAATGGAAACATAAGGATTTCTGAACATGCTTTCAAAACATAGGGTGGGATTCCATCCGGGCCACAAGTTCTTTTTGGCTTTATTTTTTTAAATTGCATCTTCATATTCACTATTTGTAAATCTGTTAACGTCAAGAGTGTAATTTACGTTTAAATTTCCCGTTTCATTTATCTTATGTGAAGTCGGAAAAGTTGCGTACACTGATTCAAAATATCGTGCAAACCCATCTGCAATATCTTTACTAGTTTGTAATACTTTATTTTCTAGTGTAAATATAGTTGACAGAATAGTTTTTACCTCTTTTATTTTGCACAAAACTCCAAACGCATGCTGCATTATTTTTAATACCTTCTTCTATTTCTTTCACATAAGTACTATAAGCTTTCCGTATCATTATCTTGGTTGTTTTTCTAAGTTGCTTCTACTTTAACTCATTTTCTTTGAAATATTTCATTTGTTTTCTGTGATATTATGTTTCTTTTAGTTGAGTAATAATTTCTTTGGCAAACCAAGTAGGATATTTATTATTTGTGTAGAACCTCTTTCGTGGTATAGTTGCATTAAATACAAAATTCAACCTATCGTAGGAAATATTAATTGCTTCTTCAATATTGTTACAATTGTTTAAGGAAGACCAATCAGAATCGCGAAGCATTTCATATAATTGATAAAAATTCGGTTTACAAAAATATAATTTATAGTAGTATTCTGTTTTACGCTAGATTGATCTACTTTGGTGTTTAGATTCATGGTTAAAGCAGGATGGTGATAATCGATATTAACAAGAGGCATTTCATCACTATTAACTAAAATATTAGTACCTTAGTTAAAACTAAGTCTAGGGTTCTGCCGTTACCATTTCTTATATTATTGATAGACTTTAAATTATAAAGACTTAAAAAGTTTGCTAAAGCCCTGTAGGATACACTACCTTCCAATAGATTAAACTGAGAGTCAACAATTAATGGCAAATTGAAATCCCCAGCTATTGTTGTTCAAATAGTTTACAAAATGAAAGATATCTATCTACAGAAGGCGATGGTTGAAGTACACTGTAAAAAATATAATATATGCTATTATTTAATTTTACTTTTACACATACAACCTCTAAATTGCCATCAACCTTGATATTACTGGAAGTATAGCCACTTTTTATTGCAATCAGTACGCCTCCTCTTTTCTTATTATCTGAACTATCACAACGATACACATTATAATTATTACCAAAAAGTTTGCTATCGCAAATATCAAATTGTAACCAAGTTTCCGTAGCAATTAGTATGTCATACTTGTTCGAAATATTATTTACATAAAACTCTTCTGTTTTGGCATTTAGTCCTCTTACATTTTCATAAAAAATGCTAACATTATCAGCGTCTAACATATACATTACAAAAGTTTACTGCATAATTACATCAAGTTATCAATATCTTCAAGTGTTCTTAGCATGATTACATTCCTGTCTAACTCCCTTTTCCGCAACTTGATAGTACCGGTACTATCGACCCACAACTAGGCGTAATTTTTTCACGCTTTATTTTCCACGCCTTTACCAGTATATTCGTACGGAGAGGAGTGAGACTTTGATTTACATAGATAGGTTCATTATGAGTATAACCCAGTGTTTCCCAACCTTTTTCGTCTCGGGGAACCCAAGAAACATATAACAAAACTTTGGGGAACCCTAGCTACCTGGTACATAAAAATTTATATACTCTAGAGCACAATATAAGCCAGTATTGCACAATAGGTAAATCAAACAGCAATCCGTATGTTTTGAACACAATTTTATAACACTATTTATTAATTATTGAACGTCAATGACTTTCATTTTACATGTTATAGGACATTTTTAACATAAGTTGAGTTTTATATTTATAAAAATATATTTCAAATAGACACTTATATACGTGCTGTACAAACACTTTACACAGTTCGGTTGCCACTGCCAGTTCAATGTGAAATTTGTGCTTGTGTCTTAGAACATAGTAATTTGATTCTTGGCCGCAACTTTGATAAGCAAAACATAAAGTTCTTCTTGAACGGACAAAAGCCTATTCCGTTGTTTTGTTTTAATGTTCATCAAAGACGAAAACGCTTGTTCACATAAATAAGAGGTGAAAATTGCAGCAACACATTTAAAGCTTTCTGCGAGATTGCAGGAAACTTTTTTCACCGACAGCCAAAACACATCTAAAGACTGTTCAGAGAATTGAGCTTTTAGTGTCCGATCACATATCTGTTCAGTCAATTGTTCTTATTCTCGCAGGCTGAAAAAAATGTCTGAATTGCTTGTGTTCTGTATAAAAGAGTTCCTTATCCAGTCGTTCATGGCAGATGATAAAGAAGGAAAGTACTTCTCAAGTTTTGCTGATAGGGATTCCAGATGGTCGGAAATAAGTGGAATGATATGATCATGCTCGTTGTTTGTTTTAGTCGGAAGCTGAGGTAAAAGTGGAAACATTTCAACACTACCTTTTAAAGGATATTTTCTCCAGACACCAAGCTTACCTTTGAAAGCCATAAGTTTGTCCGTGGAAGACAAAATATTTTCAGCGTGTCCTTGCATGCTAGTATTCAGCACATTTAAGTGTTCATAAATGTCTGCAAGATACGCAAGTTTCATAATCCAGTATTTGTCTTCAAGATAACTACAGAAAACTGTTTTATTGTTCTTCCTAAAGAAAACCAGAAGCTCATCTCAAAGTTCGAATACCCTTGTTAACATTTACCCCCTGAAAGTCATCTGCTTTCCGTATGTAGAAACAAAGTAACGTGGTCTTTACCCATGGTTTGGCAGAGTTTTGCAAACACGCGAGTCTGCAGTGGGCGCTGTTTAATAAAGTTGACCATGTTAACGACTTCGTCAAGAACATGTTTCAATTCTTCTCCAATCGTCTTTGAAACAAGAACTTCGCGATGGAGAAAACAGTGAGTTGTATAATAACATGTGGATATTTTTCTTTCACAAGCGAGACAAACCCTTTTATTGAGCCAACCATTGAGGGGGCCCCATCAGTACATATTCCAACGAAACGATCCCATGATAATCCCATGAACTGTAAATAGGAAGTTAATAAGTGGTACACATCTTCTTCTCGACATGTTTGTTCCATTTCCTTGTAAAAAAGAAAGTTTTCCACTATTTCCCCATTATATTCAAATCTTATAAATGCTAACAACTGCGCTTTATTCGATACATCCGTAGATTCATCCACTTGGATTCCAAAATTAGTGTTTTGAAGTATTTCAGGGAGGAGTTCTTCAACATCTTCAGACATTTCATTCACTCACAGTATTATCAATATTATCAGATACGGAAATCTTGTCTATTTCACTTTCAGCTTCTTTCCCTAGCATCTTATTTACAATGATTTTCCAGGCTGGCATTATTAGATTTTCAGCAACTCTGTGACATTTCATTTTTTTCATGACTAAATCGACTAATAAATAACTGGCCTATTGAGCATTCTCACTATAGTAGTGTCAATATGTCTCGACATCTGATCTTCCTTTGGACGCGCTGCTGTCGTTTGAAAGAATTTCGCAT